>ML420699.1:0-11239 GCA_005239525.1 Nicotiana knightiana | reverse complement strand
ATATATATATATATATATATATATATATATATATATATATATATATATATATATATATATTTAAGTATGAGTCTAAGCATGGATATAAGACCTGATAACAGATAGTAATAGGAAGTGACAAGGCCTTTCATAAATATATATTTCAATTTCTATCATTTCAGTCGACAATTTATATTTCAAGACATTTAAAGTAGATTAAAGTCAAAGAAAAATGCCAAGCACATAGCATGCGCATATAATGTCAGGGACTTATGGCCCGATCCAACAAAATAATAAAATGTGCACTGCCGAAGGGTCGAACGGCGCGTACCATAGATGCATCTATTAACCTATCGAGGAAAACGACCCGCTTCCATGAGAGTAGTGGAAAGGATCACCCCGCTCGGGGAATATAATTGCGAAGCGGTTACATATAAATATAACAAATTTCTTTTTTCCTAAATCCTTTTTAAATGATAATTTACTTGAAACATTCAAATTCTTAAAATCTTGAAATAAATTTCCATTCAATACAAATAGTGCATATAATCAATTAACAGTGTTCACAAAACATTGGCGTAGGCCTAAAATTACCCGGACATAACATGATTAGTCACTATGTATAGACTCTCGTCACCTCATGCGTACATAGTTTCCCACAAATAATCACATATTATATAATTCACCTATGAAAAAAATTTCCTCTTATAAGATTATAAAGGAGACTTACCTCGTATCGAACCTACTTCCAATTCAAGAATGCGCTCAAACCTCCAAATTTAACGCCCAACAACTCGAAACTAGCCAAACATTACATAAACTAATCAATCTATTTTCAAAAGTTCATAATTCCGCCATTTAAGTGATTATCCAAACTAATTTGCAAGATTCATAAAATTTACCTCCAGGCCCACATGCCTGGATTCCGAAAATTTTTGAAGAAAATCGTTACCCATAATCTTAGGATCAAGAATATGTGATTTTTATTAGATTCCATAACAAATTTCGTGGTAAAACTCCATCTTTATCAAAATCCTAGGTTTTACTCTAAACCCATAATTTTTACTAATTTTTGCATGTTAATCTACCCATAATCTATGTATTTAACTCATATTGTATAGGAATTACTTACCCCAAAGTGCTAGGTGAAAGCCTCATTCCAAGAGTCCTAAAAGTCACCTAAGTGTAGAAATGAAATGAAATAAATGGCCTAAATTCGATTTTTAAAAGTTGTGCACAGGACTCTGATGTCGCATTTACGACACCTTGTTAACAAATGCGAAGGTCGTAAATGCAACAATATCATCGCAAGTGCGAACCTGGGGTCCCTCTGCATGGGTCGTAAATGCCACAATTGGGTCGCAAATGCGACAATTGGGTCGCAAATGCGGTCTCTGCTGGGTTCGCAAATGCGACCGACACCCAGCTCAGGCTTCTTCAATTTTGTGAAGCCTTCATCGCAAATGCGAACAAATCCTCGCATTTGCAAGACCTGCAACAGCAGCCCACAACACCAAAAAAACTGGAGTATTTTCACTCTTAACGCACGTCCTAGACCCACCCGAGCCCTTGGGGCTCCACTCTGAATACTGACACAAGTCCAACAACACTATACCAACTTGTTCACGCGATCGAGACATCGAAATAACATCAAACACTAAGAATTAAACCCTAAAACCATTTGAATCAAACTTATGAACTTTAAGTTCTTCAATCTACTTCCAACGTGCCGAAACATACTTATACTACTCGGATTGATACTAAATTTTGTGTGCAAGTCTTAAACGATATTACGGAACTATTCCTGATTTCAGAATTCCGTTTGGGCCTCGATATCACCAAGGCACGTTCCAAACCACAATTATAGAACTTCTAAAACTTCAAGAATCCAAATTTCACTACTTGGCGTCGAAATGCTCCCGGATCATTCGAAATCCGTTCCGGACATATGTTCAAGTTTGAAATATTCATACGAACCTATTGGAACCGTCAAATCCCGATTCCGAGGTCGTTTTATCAAAATATTGATCTAAGTCAAACTTGCCCTTTTAAGCCAACCTTAAGGAACCAAGTGTTCTGATTCCAACCCAAACTCTTCCAAATCCCGAACCAACCATCCCCGCTAGTCATAAATCAATAAAAGCAAGTACGAAAAGTCTTATTTAGAGGTACGAGGTTCTAGAAAGCAAAATGACCGGTCAGGTCGTTACATTATCCACCTCTTAAAATTTTCAATAAATATGGGAATAATGATAATCAATAAATGTGACAACGGGCAATAAATGTAAATAAAAGGAGTTTATCAGTCAAATATTGATGATGTGGATGATTCCTTCTTCTGACAACAACGTGCGACAATAAACTATGTAGATGGACAAAGTGTTCTTGGATCTTGTGAATAGAAAAGTAGAACAAACAATACAAATCAAACAGGACAAGACAAGCATTTGTATATATTCTTGATAGTCAACCTTTTACAAGATGTCCTTATCAAAAAAGTGAAGATACCATTTTTGTTCCTTATCTCTTACTGTTTATAAAGGATATTCCTAGGAAACCCTAAAAAGTACAATCGGAGGTTTCGCAATTTTAAGGCTAATTTAACCATTGCTACTATTCGTTCTCTACTCGACCTCGGTCCTATTCTCCTATTCTCTCACCTGGTGACTCCTAGCTACTGGACCTTGCTCAACCTCGGTTATAACCGTCCATTTGGATCCGCTAAGCCTAGCCTGATTTTGACCCATGCAGGTATAACTAAGAGTATTTAAGAAGGAAAGATAACAAATTTTTGATTTTCTGAAGGAATGAAGGTGTGAATATATAAAAATAAAAAGTTAAGCGCCGTAAAAGAGAGCGAAGAAAGATAAAAACTAGACAATAATGTTGGAATGAATATAGAAAAGGTGAAACTATATGAGAAACAATTATCAAGATGGAAAACAATAGGGAAAGAGATAGCAAAAATGATGGGTAGACAAATACAAGAAAAATAACAAAAGGAGAAAAGGGTATTTCAAAATGTCAAGGCAATAAGAATATTAAATGAAAAATCTTTTTCGCATCTTCTTTATTTGTAAAGTTTAGAACAAAGTCTTTTTATAATTTTTCTTTTTATGAAAGTAAGGATATATAGAACACTTGGATATACATTTATTAAATTCTTAAATTTGTGAAAAGAGATGTTATTAACCTAAAAACAACTAGAAATCTTAAGAAAATAATTGAGATGTGAGGGTCAAAATTATGTGTGTGCAATTAGTCCTTTTAACTTGACATGAGTGGAATTTGGAAGCGAAGAAATATACTAAGAATAATTTTAGACATGTCAGTAATTAATATCTTAAATAATATGTTTTAATCAATTTGATATTCTTTATTATTATTAATATTCGTTTATTAGAAAAAAAGTCCTGCCGATAATTCAACCGCACGAAGTGTGAATATATTTACTAATTATATAAAAAATGCTGGCCAGACATATGTGTCTAGGGAATTAAGCTCCATTAAATCAAGAGCAACTGAATATCGATCATATCGTAAAAGAATCTCATACTACCAAGGCTAGTAACATTATGTCAGTAAATATTTAAACTTTTTCATAGTGTAGAAAGCTTTACTATTTATAGTAGTACCAATTAATTGTGTAAATACCGAAGGTGTATTTATGAAGGAAAAAAAATTAGTAACAAAGGAAAAAAAACGTTGAGATAATGATGCTCGGTGGGCCTCAAAAAGAGAAGGGGGCCTTAAATGTAAACCGTTGGATAGAGCCGTCAATATGGGTTTGGCCCATTTAAGACAATTCAGTTTAGCCCGTAATTTAGTAGGGTTGGGTTAGAGTTTTTGGAGCCCATTTGAAAATGAGGCTTTTAAGCCCGGCCCGAATAAACTCGTGACCCGTGAGGCTGGGCTGGGCCGGGCCGGCCCTGAGCCTAATAACATTTTTTATATGAAATATAAAATGTATACTGTCTCTAGCGATGGAAAGTCAGAATTGGATCTTTACTTCGAGGAACCATAGCTTGATCTTGAGAAGTTTCAAGACATTGATGTTGTCATGTATTGGAAGGACCATTCTAGAAATATCCCGATCTTTTGGTGATGGCGCATGATGTACTTAGTATTCCTATTACCACTGTAGCATCAGAATTAACATTTAGTATTGGTGGACGTGTTTTGACAAAGTACAGAAGTTGCATCCATCATGAAAATATCCAAACACTTGTTACAACTCGAAATTGCCTCCACGGCTTTTCCCAAACTCAAACTGGTAATATTTTTTTTTACGTGAATTTGAATATTATTTAATTTTTAAAATTCAAATTATTCTTAATATTTAACTAATTAATATTGCACATGAATTGTAGATGTAGATGAAAGTGAAGACGTTAAAACAACCTTGTTACAAGCGGATTCAAATATGTTTGATGAAAATGATGTGTTGTATATCCCATAAGCGTCATGGAAGTTCTCTTGAATAGTTTGTTTTGAGTTTTGACTTTTAATGAATGAAGCCTTGTCTTTTACTTTTTTAGTGTTTATTGTGATATATTGGAACAGTATAAAAAATTATTAAATTTTGCAAAAAATTCCTATAAAATATTTTTTAACGTTTAAATATTTATCTTTTTTTAGGTTATAACTTAAAGAAAAAAATAAAATTATATTTTAAAAATTATGGGCCGGCCCGTGGAAGCCCGCGACCTACATAAAACTGAGGTGAGCTGATAATTATAAGACCCATCAAAATAGTGGACTAACCCAGTCTAGCCCGGCCCGGCACATATTGACCTCTCTACCGTTGGGTAGTATCCTGTTCATCTTCATGCAGAATTTTGTTGTAAATTTTAGTCCTTATTTATATACAGAATTCCACGTACCAAAAACCATATGGTAAATAAAATTGACCAAAAAACAAAACGAAATGAAGAAAATTGAAGACAAATACAATGGAGATCTAATAAACATGAAACTGTATTGCTAAATTTCCAGTTCCTTCTAAAACAGTCGCGCAATTGTTATTTCATTATAATTCATATCCAAAAGAAATGAAACTAATTTTGTTATTTACTTACTTGGAGTTCCTTCATTACAATACTCAGTACTGCCTTGTAATATTCTGAATACTCAAAAATAGAAACTAAAAAAAAAAAACAAATAAAAAAAATAAAAACTCAACCTCTGTACAAAGGCGACCGTTTCGATTGACGGAAGACTTTCATTGGACTTGGAAAATGCCATCCTTTCGACTTCGACGGCGACTCACCGTCGCCGGAAACTGACGTTATCGCCACACTCATTGATCTTGATCTATTCATCATCCTAGCAAAATCATCAATTCTACTATCATTAAATTCGTTAATAATATTGACATGATGAATATTCGCTTTCGCATTCGCTTTTCCTTTCGATTCTTCCTTCTTTAATTCTCCACTTCTCTTACTCTTACTCTTACTCAACTTGAAAACTGACCAAAATGACGGCGTTTCGTTAATCTTGTCGTTACAAATGGGCGGCTGATTTCTCCGGGCGCCCGGATTTTTGTCTCGTGATCGGAGGAACGGAATTCCGACGGATCTTGATCTCTGGAATGCCGGCTCACTTTCTATAAGCTTCGAAACTCGTGCGACGGAGCCAATTCCTTCGCAACCACCACCACCTCCTCCTCCGCCGCCGCCGCTACGACCGGAGGATGAGGAGAAGAGAGAAAACGAAGAGGAAGCTGAGGACGAAGACGACGACGCAGAGGCGTAGCATGCACAGGGGCGTACATTAGCACAGTCAGGGCAAAGAATGACGAGCCTGTCCTTGAGACAAACCGGGCAAACTCCATTCCTCCGTCGCTTCGAAGGGTGTTTTGGACATCTCCACACTTCTTCTTCATCTAAATAAAACGCCATCATAATAAGCTATATATGCTGTGAATTTCTCTCTATTCTTGATAACTTGTTCTTTCTTCTTTTTGTTTGCTCTATCTTAGATTGTTTATAAAGGCTGCTTAAAAAGGGGGAGACAATAACTTAACCATAGTTAAGCTTATTCCAGGATAAGACTTAACCACGGATAACAAAACTTTTCGGGCAAATGTTGGTAGACCAAACAACGTGTTTTTGCCTTAGTAAATAATTAAGATATTAACTCTGCCCATAATGGTGGAAATTATTTACGAGAATGCCAAATTATTTAATGAGAATAATAGTAAATAGTCATGCATTTCACATACAGGATTTGACTAATGTGGTAAGTAGGTAAGGAATTGTGGGCTCCCGAAAGCCGAAAGAATTTAGTAATGGGTTTTATAGTACAAACTGGAAAAGGAGAGGTCTTAGTTTGGGTGTGGTCGTGTGGATGCTTGTTTGACCTTTGGATTGCTGTGGTAAAAATAAGAATTGTAAATAAAGTTTACAAAAGACATATTGACTTATTCGTATAGGGTTTACTTTTAGCGCTTAAATAGTTATACAATCAAGTTATCTATAAAGTAATCACAGAGACTTTTTTTATGATAATCATTAATTAGCTGATAACCCAATAAAAATGGTAATTAACTAATCTGCTACAACAATGATATTCTTGAATAATCTCTAACTGTTTATATATAACTTTATTCCACGCATAAAATATTGAAAATTACTATTCAAAAGAGCATCTCTAGAAAATGATACTACTATTAATAAGGAGTCAATTATATTTTTCATCACGATTACATTTTTTTGAATATGTAAATTATATTATAAGAAAAAAATTCAGAAATTCTCAGCAACTCGTTTGCGGAATCTCGTTATTTCCTTTGAAGCGAAAGTAATATTGATTAACTATACCATTATCGTGTTTTATTTTGCTTTTTATCTTGGTGCCAAACACACCTAACTTTGTTTCAAAACTATCAAATCTGGGATATTATGATGGAGGATGGTAGGACTTAACTTGCACGACTGGGGTTTGATATTGGAATGACATTGCTCGGAATATGACAATTATTGAAGTAGCAAGAGAAAGAGTGTAACTCAAAAATGATAGGAGTGGACGTGGTAGAGAGTTCAAAAAATTCAAGCAACATATATTTTGGCATTGGTACCCTATACCTACTTCAATTGGTTCAAGAGTTTGGTTTTTTTTTTGAGTCTAACAAAGATGCATACTTCATATATTAATGAACATTACAAGGAGCAGAATTTGGTACAGTGTTAAAAAATGAGGAAGTTCACTGGTACCAAATTGTACTGGAGTGTCATAATTACTATTACAAGAGTTGGACAACATATTTAAACAAAATGAGGGATGTTTCAGCTTCATGGTAGCGGTTGTTATGTGTTGGTAAAGTGTTCTCCGTTGGTCTTCTGTCAACTTGTGCATTACAACAGGAAGTGGTTCCAAAACCTCAGTAGTGGGGGCATGGTGAGCTAGGGTTGCCGCATGTCTGGCCAGTTTATCTGCAACTTGATTTTGCTCCCTGTAAATGTGTGTCACCCAGGACTACTAGTTGATATAGAAGATACCTGCATTCATTATTCAAGGATGAGTTGTGTGTATTCTGGTAGTAGAGTAGAGAAATTACTTCAGTTAAATCCACATTGACCTCCAATGGTGTGAAATTATGTTGTAGAGCAAGTCGTAACCCTTCCTGTAAGCCAGTAAGTTCCATATAGTTTGGATTTTCCATTGACCTTGTACCCGTGTATCCTATCAACCATTTACCTGTAGAGTCTCTGATCACTCCCCCAAACCCCGTTTTTGATGTGTTACTACATGCTCCGTCACAATTGAGTTTAAAATAACCATTATTAGGAAGCACTACTAAAAATTCGGGAAAAAGCGACCAAAGTTGGTCTCTAAACAGTGAAAAAGCGACCAAAATGCGTCCAACCTGGCTTGGTCGCTATTTTGTTGGTCCATTTACCTTAGGGACCAAAGTTGGTCGCTAATTAGCGACCAACTTTGGTCTCTAAGGTAAAAGGACCAAATATTCCGGGTATACAATATAGCGACCAACTTTGGTCGCTTTAATATTTTAATAATATAAATTTAACGACAAAAGTTGGTCATTTTTTTTAATTTTTTTAAAAAATAAGCGACCACAATCGGTCGCTAATTTATAAAATTTAATTTTTTTTATACATAAGCAACTAAAATTGGTCGCTAATTCCCAAAATTTTTGTTTTTTTAAAAAAATAGCGACCAAAGTTTGTCGCTTTTCTGGAAATCTGGGTTAATTAGCGACCAACCTTGGTCTCTATTGCCCAGAAAAAAAAAATTAAATAGAAAAGCGACGTATAATTTTGGCAGAAACTGCATGTTTTGGCAGCTACACCACCTGCCAGCATACCAAATTCCCTATTACAAGCAACAACGACAACAATACCAACAACAACAACAAAACCAACAACAACAACAACAACAACGACAACAGAACCAACAACAACAACAACAACATTAAAACCAACAAAGTAAAGTTCAATAGAAAACACATTAAGCTAACAAAACTAAGTTAACGCCTATTACAAGCCCATTCGAAAACCGGTTCTATTGTCTAGTTCAAAGTATATAAAAGTACTCAAGGAAAACTAAGTATATAAAACTAAGTGTTCTTTCAGCATCCTCGTCCGAAAGTTGGATTGCCTCGCCCGACTCATTAGGTGGATGACTGCGTATGAATTCCTCCACGTCAGCTGTGAAGCGACCCTATAAGAAAAATTACATTGAATTAGTAAATCAAAATACTTAATGAAAAGTAAAAAACTTACATGTATAGTCGAGGCTCGGCCCTCGACCCATCTTTCTGGATCAGTCTCTTTCTTCTTCTTTACAATATGAGTCTCATTGAATAGCTCATCTTGCTTCATTGGCATCATAAAGTTGTCTGGTGGCTTTGGTGATTATCCTCGTAGTAATATTACTCGGGATGAACTTGGATACAGAGAATAACTTGGATACAGTACCTGACAGGGTGTGTCTTTGATCAATTGTTGTTCTCATTAGCGACAATGATGATGAGAAAGAAATGACATGTGTTTCAAACAGTGATGGTGTAGGTAGGAATTTAACATTTCCTAAGTTGATAAAAGAAGAGGTTATAGAGGAATTCTCTACTTCATTTTCCAAGAGGAAAAGAAGTTTAATTGAGAGTGACAAGGTTGATGGTAATGAAAGGTTGTTCGTTGTTCATGGAAGTTCCCATAAAATGGGGATCATAAGACTCTGTGATGACAAAGACGAAAGGAAGTTTTATTCTCAACTTTCTTCCAAGTCTGATCCGTCCAAGATTAGTGGGATTAGTGATATTTCTTCGGATTCAGACAATGATTTGAGTGACAAAAGTATGGAAATACTAATCAAAAGAATTAAAGGTAAAACATTTTTCTTGGAAGAGAAGGATGTTGAACTCTGCATGAACGTGATATGTGCACTTTATAGGCAGCAGATTTCTCCAAACTTCTCTTCCTTAGAGAAGCGTTTTACCTTTAATTATTTTAATAGCATTTCCATACTTTTGTCACTCAAATCATTGTCAGAATCCGAAGAAATATCACCAATCCGATTAAGCTTATACGGATCAGAGTTGGAAGAAAGTTGAGAATAAAACTTCCTTTCGTATTTGTCATCACAGAGTCTTATGTTTTTTTTTCTTTTTTAGTTTTTAAATATTATAAGCTTAAAAAAAAATTATTTTTAGCTATAAATATTTATTTTATTTAACTACAATTATTATAAATAATTGTTAACTATGTAATTACTTTTAATAGATTATAATAGCATCTATGTAAAGTAATTTTTTAAGTTATATTTAAGTATATGAGTAATTTCATACACACGCGTAAACTATATTGTAATTGATAATCAACCTTATACATTACTATGTACGAATAATTAATGAATTGATAAACTAATATAATATTATTCTATTAATTGATATAATAGTTGTGATGACCCAAAAGGGTCATCTTGTGTAAATTTAGTAAAAATTGTATTCCGAGGCCTTGAAAGCCTCCGTTAATCTCATCTCGATGTGCGTGCACAGTCCGAGCGCGTAGCCGGGAAGTCCTTATGTGGAAATGTGTTGAACTGTTGAATTTATGATAATTAATGGAATAAAGTTGACTTTGGTCAACATTTTTGGTAAACGGACCTGGACCCGTGATTTGACGGTCCCGGAGGGTCCGTAGGAAAATATGAGACCTGGGCGTATGCCCGGAATCGAATTTCGAGGTCCCAAGCCCGAGAAATGAATTTTTAAAGAAAATTATTTTCTAAAAATAAGAAAGACTTTTGAAAATGAACTTTGATGTGAAATCTGGGTTACCGGGCTCGTATTATGGTTCCGATGCACGGAACAGGTTCAATATGTATTATGTGAGTTATCTGTAAAATTTGGAAAGAAACGGACTTTGTTTGACGTGTTTCAGATCAAAATTGGAGAATTTAGAAGTTTATGAAGTTTGAGGAAATTCTATGGATTTTTGAATTTAATTCACTGTTTTGATGTTATTTTGATGGTTATATTACTCGAATAAGTTCGTAGGATGATTTTGAAGTCGTGTGTATATTTGATTTTGAGCCCCGAGGGCTCGGGTGAGTTCCGGGTAGGTGCCGGGATGCAATAGAGTTGGAAAAATCTGGTGTGTTGTACTGTTTCTGGTGTCCAGTCATTTCTTCTCCGCGATCGCGGTGTGTTGCACGCGATCGCGATGTGTATTTTGGGAAGGGGGTCAATTTGCTCTGCGCGATCGCAAAGAGCTGAGTGCGAATGCGGAGCCTCAGGGTTTAGCTCTACGCGATCGCAATCCCTCGTTCGCGATCGCGTAAGTCTCTTGTGGGGTTGGGGGACTGGGCAACAATTCTTCTATGCGAACGCGATCTCTCGTTCGCGATCGCATGGGTCCACGTTCTTTTTCTCTGCGATCTCAATCCCTTGTTCGTGATCGCGTAAGTTTAAAACCCAGTACTGTCCGCGATTGCAACTCCTTTTTTGCGATCGCGTAGAGTAAAATCGCTCAGTGAATTTAAAGTCTTAAAACAAAATGTTATTTTGGGATTTCCACTTCTTCATCAATTCCTTCTGCTCCAAAACCCCATTGACGACCCCCAAGCTAGATTCCCTCCATAACCACTTGGGTAAGTGATCTTAGCACCAATTTCTTCCACTTTCTTTCCCTCATCACTAGAATCTAGGCCTAAAATCCTAAAATCAAAGTAGAAATTAGGGGTTTTGGGTAGAGTTAGGGTTTATGGGATTTTGGGTAATTCAACCTCAATTTGG
>MDKJ01331307.1:0-87086 GCA_005239525.1 Nicotiana knightiana | reverse complement strand
CAAAGAATCACATCTAGCTGTCGCGTTTTCCTGTGTCCACGTGACTGGCTGAGTTGTCAAAAGATGGCTTACCGGTGAAACTCTTTTTTACCAATACAACCCCACAATCTACAACCAAATGAACTGAACGCCTCTCAGGCATAGCTTTTCAAATACACAACATTGCACTTCTTTATACTCAGTCCAAATTTTCAATCCATCAAGTGACTACATGTCACACTTTATACAATCTTTTCGCGGTCATGCTTCCACGACCTTCCACACAAGGCAACAAGTTTGAACATCCACCACTGGCCATACTACGCTGTAAGACAAATCAAGAACCCATAACCAGGGTACATAACCTCTTCCACCGAATATCCATCTCAGGTGGAACTGAAGATAACACCAGCTTACTCTGAACTTTCGAATCACTTTTTATTGCTCTTCCGAGCTCATGACATCCTTATTAACACCGAACCGCAATCTTGATTCTTACTCCCAGTTACATACTTCTTACCGCACCTAACATGCCAATATGAGGTAACGAAAGAATTCCATCATAACTTCTGGACCACCAATAGGGTGAACACTTCATCATATAGAAACCTTTTACTTAACTCCATTCAAGAGAACCATTACAACACACGAGTGAATTCCCACAATCACCCAACATGCAAATCCTTAAGTAGTAGTCTATACCACTATAACCCTTCCGGGATCCGCCTATACCTGACAGGCCATAACACTCAAATGCTTTCACATGGAATCCATTACGACAGCCAACAAGTCCCGCACACATCGCCACAAACCACATGCATAACTTAATCACATCAAAGGAACTGATCACTTCTGCAAACGTGCCATTTCAACCATGGCTAATCAATCTATTTGCTTTTAATCATCTTCAATTGCCTCAAGAATAATAGAAACTTCCTTCAACTCATAGCAAACTCAACCCTCACTCATTCCGAGTGGCCTTGATTCACGAGACTATGCTGCCTAAATCCCGCAACCCGTCTCATACCCTTCTGATAATCTTTCTACAATCCGGAGTTTATTTCTCTCACTCCTCCAATACTATCCTGCATACTGAAACATATCGTAGAACATTCCAACCATCTTCCTTTTTCTCAGAAATTACTCTGCAAAAGCTCGATTCTCGATCATACTGCTGCCTGAAACCCTTAAACGCCGCATTCTTGACTTTTGAACTCACTAGGACCGCTATTGAGAGTCACCCACTCTGGCTGGCCCCGAATACACTTAACTCCAAGGCTCTTCTAGCACATGAACACCCATTTCAAGGAAACACGCGACCGAGTCACTACCCTGACAACTCACCTATGCCTTAAGCAAAATTTTGAATCTTCCAAAGCCTAACCCTGGCCCGACATGGCCAACTTTTGCACATATTCATCAAATCCCACGCACAATTACCATTTTAATCCTTTCCCTTAGCTATAATAACTTTCTAACACACCGACAATCCGCAACCCTATGATAACACAATCCTGCAACCCAACTGCCGATCGTGGGACTCCCCCACTTAGCGCGAAGCTACTCCTTGCACCACTCTAGACCCTGATGAGATCCTTTCTCCTTTGATAACGCGATCTATCTCAACCAATCCGTCCAATTCTTCCATACCCTCTTGCTAGCACTCCCTAAATACTCAAATTCTCTAGCATCATTCACATATTTCGCCTCCTACCGAATAGCCACTAGAACCCCTCACTGAGACCTGCCAACCCCGCCATCGCTAACTTATTCGCAGAAGATAACCCACATGTGGAAATCACCCGTGGACACTTTCCGACGCTGCTGAAATGCACGCTCTCTGCGACTTCAATACCCCATCCTACGCCCTGCTTCATTTACCAACTTACTAGTCCGCCCGCTCCTCATGGACATCCATTAAATGCACGACAATATCTTTAAATTCCAAGCTATGCTGCCGCTCCCCCACTTTGCGACTGCTCGACTTCCGCTTCTTACACCTGGCCTCCTAGAATTGGAACCATCGCCTAGACTCACTCCAGGACCATTCTCTGTAGCCCTCAAACCAGTAGATCACCACGACCTCCAGCTCTCCAATGATCATCTTTCTCTAGCTTCCTTCATTATCAACACTTATCCGGTACTGAACCACCACATCTCGCGGTCTCTGCCCCCCTCCCCCTCCCGCATTCTTCAATACTCCTCCTCAATACTCTGACCCCACAGAACCGAAGAAACCATAGCACCGACAAACTTAACACATTCCATTCGATCAATGACGACGACTTTATGTCATAGGTGCATATCCCATCTCACTTGAAGAAACCAAGTCTTACTACTTATCAACCCCAACCAGACCATTTATAATCCAAATGCTTTTCCTCCGCCGGAACTAAAATGTCGAAATCTCAAAATCACACTCTGAGAAGACCTCCCTTCAAACCATTCATCACCCCCAACATACGGGCAAGCATTCTATCATCATATTGACATCACACGATAACGATTTGCATGCATCGCCACTACCTGAGCATAGTCATAACGCCCTCAGAAACACAGCTACTGAGCTGAAACAACATATTATTATTTTGCAGGTCCATAACAACAACCCCAACCAATTATACATGGAAACATCTCGAATTACATCCGTAGCACCATTTCAATTCCTCAAATCCCTGATTCATAGTAAGCGCTTCGCGACGCGTATGATTGAGTAAGAATAAACTTAGGCATAAGCCTCAAGGGAATCGAATCGCACGATGAGAAATCAAGAAGGGAAGTATTCCTAACAGCCATGTAGCCTATCAAAGAAAAGTACAGACGTCTCCGTACCAATCCGCAAGACTGTACTAGACTTGCTCATGACTGAGACCTACGGGAACCTAGCGCTGTGATACCATGTTATCACGACCCAAAATCCATAAGGTCGTGATGGTGCGGACATCATTGTCAAGCAATCCACTCATTTATTACTCGAAATAATTTTCCTGTTTTAAACATTTATGAAGAAGCATTTCCTTTAACTTTTTTACATATTAACCAATAAAAATATGTTAAGTAAAACAATGGTTTAACTATTACACTTTAACGAATATATCCCAACACATATCCCAGAACCCGGTGTCACAAGTACATGAGCAATTTCTAATAATTTATATAATCATTACAAAGCCTGTCCGAAATACAAGTTGGACAAGGAAATTTAAAAATGAAAATCAATATAGTACGAGGGAGACTCTGTCAGCTGCGAATCGCCTCCGGGTGATGCAGCTCGCCTAAGTCTCCAAATCCTCCACATTGCTATGAAGGTACCTGTGCAATAAAATGCACAACAAGTGTAGCATGAGTACAAAAACAACGTGTACTCAGTAAGTCGCCCGGCTAACCTCAGAGAGGTAGTGACGAGAGGTCAAATTAGACACTTGCTAAAGGTCAATTTAGAATATTTTAGTATGACACTAAGCATGATTACCATAGGCAATTTATTAAAATCAGGAATAAGTATTTTCAACTCCGTTCACGTTTAAAACTTTACATCTTCGTCATATTAATAACAATTATTCAACATGGGTGTTTTCATCAAATAACAATAAATCGACATGAAGTAACAAATTCTTCCAAAATCTTTTTAATAACTTTAAATCTCTGTCATTTCAATTGATAACTTAATATTTCAGGTCAGTAATCAGGCAAAATCATAGCAACTACGCAGTAAATATCATGCGCAAGCAATGCCGAGGGTCAAACGGCGTGGACCAACAATAATATATTGTGCACTGCCGAAGGGTCGAACGAATCGAACCATAGATGCATCTATCTGCCCCACTCGCGAATCGATCATGCGACGCGGTTAAAATAATAAGGCTAGGCTGCTCGCGTATCATACCTGCGACTCAGGTGCTCATATGAATACAGGCAAATACAGGGTCATCCTGCTCGCGAATCAACATGCGACTCAGGCACCCAAAGTTACACATATCCACATTATAAATCCGTATTTTATCAAGAAAGCAGTTTTTCTCAGGAAAGTGGTAAAAATCCTTCTTAAAGGAACATGAAATATAGTTTTTAAATCTTTGGTTTGAAACTCATTTGCCGTGTTTAATGATATTCCATAATATAACCCTACTAGGTGTACAATTATCCACAGAGGAATCAATTCTCTTTTTAGATGATTAAAATAATAAACTCTAGTCTTCTTCAGATATTCAATTACGATTTCGATAATATTAGCAGTTTAAAATTACAGGCAGGATCACAAAGTACAACACACAAGGCATGCTAGTGGGTCCTAGACTACCCGGACAAGGCATAATAGTAGCTACGCACGGACTCCCGCCACCTCGTGCGTACGTAGCCCCTGAAGATAATAGCATGTACTTAATTAATTCATCTAGTGGGACAATTCCCTCTCACAAAGTTAGAAAGGAGACTTACCTCGCTCCGAGATTCCATAACTGGCCTCCAAGCCCTTCCGACGACTCCAACGGACGCACAACGCTCCGAAAGTACAGCATAATGGTAAAGTAATGAAAATATAATCTAATATTTGTAACATATCCAAATTATATAATTTCCCAACCCCGCTTAGTGAAATGACCAAAATGCCCTCAGGCCCACGTGTCCGGAAATCCAAAATTTCTTGAAGATATATTCTACCCATAGCCTTACTAACTCAAATATGCAAATCTCAAATATTCATGCTCAATTCGTGGCTAAAAATCCAATTTTCCATTTTGTAGGTTTCTTCAATATTTCCCAAATTCCTACCAATTTCCATGCCTAATCCATGCATATAATCTTGTATTTAACTTAGAAGCATGAAGGAGTTACTTACCTTGACATAGCATGAAGAAATCCTCTCTTTGAAGCCTCCCAAAATCGCCTAAGCCCAAGAAGTAATGAAGATAAATGAACCAAAATCCTTGTTTTAAAACATTCTGCCCAGGACGATTTCCGCACCTGCGGTCCTACCTCCGCACCTGCGCTCCCGCAGGTGCGACCAATCTCCCGCACCTGCAGCTCCTCAACTCCAGCCCAAAATCCAACCTGCGCCCCATTGTCCGCACCTGCGGCTTTGCAGGTGCGGAAATTCCATCACACCTGGGATCCTAGCCAAGCCTTCCCAATCTCGCACCGCGGCGCCAAAGCCGCACATGCGGCCAAATCCTCGCAGGTGCGGATCACACCAGATGACAGCAATTCCATCCTTCTTCAAACTCTTAACTTGATCCGTTAACCACCAGAAATCCACCCGAGGCCCTCGGGATCCCGTCCAATCATACCAACCTGTTCCAAAACATAATGCGGACTTGCTCGAGGCCTCAAATCACATCAAAAAATATCGAAACCACGAATCATACTCAAATCCCAACTTTATGAACTTAGAATTTTCCAACTTCTACATCCGATGCCGAAACCTATCAAATCACTCCCGATTGATCCCAAATTTTGCGCACAAGTCATACTCAACATTACGGACCTTCTCCAACTTTCGGAATCACATTCCGACCTCGATATCAAAACTTCCACTTCCGGTCGGATTTCTCAAATACCTTCAAATTTCTATCTTTAACCAAATGACTTCAAAATGACCTACGTACATCCAAATTCACTTCCGATCGCGCTCCCAATCTGGAATCATCATACGAAGCTGTTCCCAGACTCGGAATCCCAAACGGACATCAAAAACTATGAAATTCCCGTCAAGCTCAAATTTATGAAATTCTTCAAAAATGCTAAGTTCCACAATATGCACCGAAACGCTCCCGGGTTGTCCAAAACCTGATCCGGACATACGCCTATTTAACCAAAAAATTAGACCCTTTTACTAAAGCTTATTTTTAAGATGAATACGGGTTACTAATAATCAAGATAATGAAAAAATGAATAATAGACAATATTACAGAAATAAAAGATGGAAGTTGATTGTATTTCGAGAATCAGATGCCTTTACAAGCTATATTCCCCTCCCTTACATAGGAAATTCTTATAACGTACGACTACTGCTATGGTTACTCATTAATGACTAATTATGACATTAATGAGGCGTTACAAAGGATAACGGTAAATAGGGGTTTAGTTACATAACGTTCGAGTAATCAATTGTGAGTTTGTGAATCTGTCCGTAGCTTTGTCTAGATTCATTCTGACCGTGCCTCTCTCCCATTTTGATCAAATTGGACTTCCCGTGGCTGATAAGTTCGTGGGTTTACTGAACCGTGTCTCTTTGTACCGTACCTCTTCAAAGAGTTATTTCCATCTATCGTATTTTCCCGTGTCCACGTGACTAGCTGAGTTTTTAAAAACTGGCTTACGTGTGAAACTCTTTTTTACCAATACAGATAGTCCCCCCACTTACCATATTTTAACGATTAATATTTCGTAAGTGGATATTCATTTATGGCGGGAATATTTTGCCGCCACTTTACCTTGAATCATTGTATCCTTCTCTGTACCATAGGCGTCGTTTGTCACTTCCATTTAATGCTCATACCACGTGTCCTTTTCAGATTGGTTCTGCATTTACTTAGCACCTTTTAAGGATTTTTGCGGCTGTTCCAGTCCTGAAGTGACATCTTCAATTATGAATTTTCATCATTATTTTCCTTTTTCGTCATGTTTGACGGTTGTGTTCAAGTATAAATACATGTTTTCTTTTCTTTGCTTCCACGAAACATTTTTCTACTTCTATTTTCTGTAAAAAAAAACTATCTTCTTTGCCTTTGTAAACATGTCTTCTTCAAACCAACCTCAAAGAATAATAGACATTGAAAGCTTAGCGCCATCTTCTGCTCCGACTAGGAGTCGGAGGGATGGTAGACTTAGAAGTCTAGGATCCACTCCTTCGAGGGGCTCTTCTTCTTCTCAAATAGTTCCTTCTTATTCCACTAGATCTCCAGTTATTTCGAGATTTAGGGTTTCTCGGTCTTCGTTTAGAGGTAGAGGTGAACGCCTTCGTGAACCTGGAGTCGATGAAATTGTCCCTGCTGAGTTTGTTTTTGCTAGGGATAGTCAAGTTCTTGTAGATCAATCTTCTTCTCTTGATAGTGTCGAAAGATATCCAACCCTTATAACTGAGGGTCAGATTTCCCTTGTTCGTAGGGAGTGCTTTTGGAGGTCTGACTTTCCTGTCTATATTCCGAATAGTAATCAAAGAATAACGTCTTACAAGACGGGATATTCTTTTGTTTATACGTATCCTTTCACTTTAGGGTTTAGACCCCCCATTGACCCAGTTATAATTGAGTTTTGCCGTTTTTTCAATATATGCTTAGGACAAGTTGGCCCGCTTGTGTGGCGAGTTGTCGCATGCCTTAGGAGTTTGGCTTCTTTAGCCTCGGTTCCTTTTACCTTCAACCATCTTATTCACCTCTACTCTCCTACCTTATTTCGTGAAGGGGTTTTTACTCTGATTGCTAGGAGCAAAAGAGTGTTAGTAACCCTTGGAGACGATAAGGATAGGGGTTGGTACCTTCGTTATGTTGCTGTACCTACTGCTGGTTTAGTGGGTGAAGAAAATATTCCCTTCCCTGAGAAGTGGAATCGCGCACGTGAGTATGATTTAACTCACATTTACTTTTTCTTGTTTTGACTTGAGATGTTTTATTTAACACCGTATCTGTTTATTTTTCTCCTTTCAGCAATCATGAATACTGTCGAGAATGTCTCTGGTATTCGTGATTGCGTAGAAAAACTGTTATCTGTTGCTTCTTCTGAAGAAAGATCTTGGAAGTACCTCGCTGAGAGGTACAGTTGGCAAGTAAAGACCCACGGTAAGTGAAGCTTTTGTTCTTGCTTCTTTCCTTACTCGAGTCTTTTTTCCTTCTGTCGTTTAACTTTTTTCCCTTTTTAATAGGATTCTCTACTCGTGGGGTGTCTGCTTCCTGTATCCCGAAGATGTCCTTGGCTCAAGCCCAGGAAATTATCATTGGTTCATCTTCCTCGAAGAGGAAGATTAGTGAATCTCGTTCCATGGAGGAAGAGGAAGAGGGTGCTTTAGTGCACAGGCGACAGAGAAGGCGAATGGTTTTAGATGACGAGCCTGTTGCCTCAACATTGCCTTCTGTGTCTGAGCTTGAGCCCCCTGTCTTTGATGATGTTCCACATTCCCCTATTCACGGTGGTATTGATCTCGCTCCTGATGACGTCCCCTTGTTTGCTGTCTTTCCTGCTTCTTTGAGAGAAGAAGTTTCTTCTATTCCTTTGGCTATCTCAACTTTTTCCGCTGCTCTGCCTGTAATTTCTTCAACTCTTCAACTTTCCGTGCCTGCTCCTTTAACCATGGCTTCTCCAGCTCCTCAACCTTCCGTGCCTGTTGCTATTCCATCTCTGCCTGCTTCTATGCCTTCCGTTAGGGAAGTAGGGCCTTCTAGCAGAAAGATGCGGCAGGTGGTAATAGAGGTTCCAGCTGAGGGAAACCTTTTCAAAAAGACGGGTGAGCCTGAAGTGTGGCTCAAGCCTTTAATAGGTCCCGCTGAGAAAGCAAAGCTAGATAGCCATGGTGCTCTTACATGGGCAAATGAGATCGTGAATACTTCTTTGAAGGTATGTTGTAAGTTATCCTCTTTCACTCTCGTATATGAAATTTACCATATCTAACGGGTTTACTTTTTACAGATTAACCTCATAGGCATGGAGCTTATGAAGAGGATTTCAAACACAGACCAAGAGACAAGAGAGTTGCAGGCAGAAGTTGATAATTGGAAAGCACAGTATGATAGCCTAAGGATTGACATGGACGCTTTAGAAGAGGAGAGGAGTACCTTGAAGCGGCAGATGAGACTTATGGCAGCAGAACTAGCAGTGGAGCGGGCTTCTTGCAGTCAAGCTGACAAAGACAAGAGTGTTCTGGAGTCTTCGTTTGCGGAGCAGCTGTCCCGTGCCTCAGAGGAGATTAGAGACTTAAAGAACTTGCTGGGGTAGAAGGAAGAATACTCAGGAAAGCTTGTGCAATCACTCACTCGCACTCAAGAAGATCTTCGAAAGGCTTTAGACAAAGCTCAAGCTTTAGAGGAGTCGATTGTTCCATTAAGGGTCGCCCATGAAGCTGCGGAGGTGGAGAAGGATAGGCTGAGAGTTGAACTTCAATTGTGGGTAGAAGATTATGAAGATTTGAAAGAGGTGGCTGCTGTCGATGTGAGCTGGGCGTATATGAATTCTTGCCTTGACACATTGATGGAGATGAGTCAAGAGGGTTTTGACCTTAGTGCTGAAATAACAAAAACTAAGGAAGCCATGGAGAAGGCTCAACAAGGTCTTAACCTCTCTTCACTTGATGGTGAGATTCCAGCCGCTCATGCCTCTTCATCCCCAGTTGCTCCCGCTCCTTCTGCCACTGAAGTCAACCCCTCTCTTGAAAAGATTTAGTTGGTTTATCCCCCTTTTTTTTCTTTGTATCAATTGGTGGTTACCCCCAGTCCCATCGGGGGTAAATTTGGATTTCCTTTAAGTCCCCAAATGACAACTTAGGGGCACCACAATGTATATAAAAATTTTATACGGCTAAGTATAAGTTAATACTTAGTTTTAGCCGTTTTAATATATAAATGTTAGTTCGACTTTTGTTGAGTTTCTGTTTCACTCTTTAAGTCTTTTGCATGCTTCATTTTTCGAGGTTTTAGTTTTACCTTCGAGTTTTGCATGGGGAATGCTTTAGACTACTCGTACCTTTTTTGTAATAGGCACGGTGTCATATCAAATGTGTGCCTTTTTGTAATAGGCATAGTTTATGGAAGAGGGCCCTTTATAATTGACATGAAGAAGACGTCTCAACTTCATGATAATGCAATAGAGTGATAGGAATTTTACACATGTTTAAGAATGTTTCCAAGGAAAGTTTTTTGTTTGAACTTCCATGACATTTTACATGTGTTTGGTTATCGTCTAAAACTCATGTTTGCAACTGTTTTTGTTTAACAGATTTGATATACTCTTGTATTTCGTAACTGTTTTTCATAGGTAACAGTTTTTCGATATTAATACAAGGAAACAACTATTTTTTACTAGTAACAGTTTTTATAAAGATTGGGGTTTTTACCCGCAACTGTTTTGGAAACAGTTTTCTAATAAGTACGAGGGAAATGTTTTCTTATTCGTAACTGTTTTTATTTGATAACAGTTTCTTGAACAAATACAAGGGTTTAGATCTTTCATCCATAACTGTTTTATTCGAGAACAGTTTTTTGAATGAGTATAAAGATGTACATTTCTTTCTCGTGACTGACATTTTGCCTTTCAACCTGAATATGTTCGAAGGTTTTTGCTTTTTGCATTAGGCTTTGTATTTGAATGGATCTTTTGATTTCTTTCAATTCTACTCGTGTCACTTGTCTTCATTGGGTAGGTGGGTCTTTAGGCTCGAGCTTTTGACTTTCTAATAGTCTTCTTTGCTTCGTCTTAGCCTTCCATACTGTATAGTCCCCCAAGTGTTTGAGCTTTGAAGAATGAAATCTCGAGCACTTGATTATTCCTTTCTTTGTGGTCCTTTTCCTAAAAAGGAAAAACATTCTGGACTCGAAGATATATAGTTTTTTATATGATGACTGCTTAACCCCTTTTAAAACGTCCATCAGAAAGTGTAACCCTAGACCGATAATTGTGTTATTTCCTCGCGTCATTGCAGGTCTAATATCATCATCTGGTGATGGGTTAGCTTTGTGCCTATCATCTAAAAAAGTTAGTAAAATTTTTAAATGTTCAAAATAAAATCAAACGTGTGATACCTGATGGGGGTATTCTTTTCTTTTTAGAAGTAATACTTCTTTAGATGGATTGCATTCCAGATTGTTGGTAGAACTCTGACGTCCATAGCTTCCAACTCATAGGCGCCTTTTCCACCTATCCCTCTGATTTTGTAAGATCTTTCCCAGTTTGGATTTAGCTTTCCTGCACCTGCTTCTTTTGTTGATTGAAAGACTTTTTTGAGGACGAAGTCCCCAATTTTAAAGTACATGAGATGAGCTTTACGGTTGTAATAACACTCTATGATTTGTTTTTGAGCTGCCATCCGTATCAATGCTGCTTCTCTCTGTGGTTCGAGCAGGTCCAGGTTGATCCTTAGTTCGTCGTCATTTTCACCTTCCGTGGCTGTTGAGAACCTTATGCTTGGTTCGCCAATCTCCACAGGTATTAAGGCTTCTGATCCATAAACAAATGCGAACGGAGTTTCCCTCGTGGCTATTTTTGAGGATGTCTGTATGCCCATAGTACCGCTGGTAATTCATCAGTCCAGTTTCATTTGGCTTTATTTAGCCTCTTCTTTAGATTATTGATGATGACCTTATTCGTTGATTCAGCTTAACCGTTAGCCACGGGGTTGTACGGCGTTGAAGTGATCCGCTTGATTTTCCAACTTTCGAAGAATTTCGTGATTTGTGAGCCTATGAATTGTGGGACATTATCACACACGATTTCCTTTGGTATTCCAATGCGGCATATTATGTCTTGCCATAAAAAGATTTTAACTTCCTTTTCTCGCACTTGTTTGAACGCCTCTGCCTCTACCCATTTTGTAAAATAGTTGGTTAGTACGAGTAAAAATCGTACCTCTCCTTTAGCTGTGGGTAAATGTCCTACTATATCCATTCCCCATTTCATGAAAGGCCATGGGGATATTATTGGATGTAATAATTCCGCTAGTCGATGCATGTTATTGGCAAACCTTTGGCATCTGTCACATTTGGATACGAAATTCTCGGCTTCTTCTTCCATCTTAGGCCAATAGTATCCGGCTCTGATTAGTGTTTTCACTAAGGATCTTGCCCCTGAGTGATTTCCACAGTGTCCTTCGTGGAATTCTTTCATCAAAAATTCCGTTTGGTTAGGCCTAAGGCATTTACCTAGGGGCTCTCCACATCTTGCGATAAAGTAAGTTGCGAATAAGGCAGTACCGTGCAGCTTCGCGGTGTAGTTCTTGAGCCGCTTTCCTATCTTCAGGTACGGTGCCATTCTGCAAAAAATTAAGAATTTCGTTTCTCCAGTCCCAGGTTAGGTTGTTGAAAGTTACCTCATTCCTGTCCTGGTTTATTATTGAATGAAATAGTTGAACGACAATTGTATTGTCTTTGTTCGTTACTTCCGTTACTGTTGCGAGTTCAACTAATGCATCTGCCTCCGCATTTTTCTCTCTAGGTATTTGCACTACCTTCCATGTTTTTAATTGTCTCACGAGCTCTCGTGCTTTTTCAAGATACTGTTGCATTCTAGTTTTTTGAGCGATGTAAGTCCCCTGTATTTGATTTACTACCAGCTGGGAGTCGGTGTTGATCACAATTTGCTCGATTGAGAGCTCCCGTGCAAGTTCAAGCCCTACAATAACAACTTCGTACTCTATTTCATTGTTAGTGATAGGATAACACTTTATAGCTTGTCGTGTCTTTTCACCCGTGGGTGATATTAAGACTATGCCTAAGCCAGCACCTTTTACATTTGAAGAACCATCAGTGAACAAGGTCCATAGGCCTGGCTTAACACCGTTAAAGAGTTGTAACTCTTTTTCTACTTCAGATACAATGCCATTACTAAAGTCAGCAACAAAATCAGCTTGTATTTGAGACTTAATTGCAGTCCTAGGCTGATAAATTATCTCATGCTCACTTAGTTCTATGGCCCACTTGGCTAATCTTCCTGATAATGCTTGTTTATGAAGAATATTTCTTAAAGGATATGAAGTCACAACAGTGATTGGGTGGCACTGAAAATAGGGTCGTAATTTTCTAGATGCCATTATGAAAGCTAAAGCTAACTTTTCCAGATGTGGATATCTAGTCTCAGCATCTAGCAAAGTTTTACTTACATAATAGACAGGTGATTGTTTACCTTTTTCTTCTCTTACCAATACTGCACTTACAGCAATTTCTGAGACAGCCAGGTAGATGTACAATCTTTCCCCTTCTTTTGGCTTTGAAAGCAGTGGTGGTTTCGATAGATAAATCTTCAGGTTCTTGAGGGCTTGCTGACATTCTTCAGTCGATTTGAACTGATTCTGTTTTTTGAGAACTGAGAAGAATTTAAAACTTTTTTCGGAAGATCTAACAATAAACCTCCCCAAAGATGCTATTCTTCCTGTTAATCTTTGAACCTCATTTTTATTTGTTAAAATATCAGTTATTTCCTCTATGGCTTTAACTTGAGCGGGATTTACCTCTATTCCTCTGTTTGATACAAGGAAACCCAAAAATTTGCCTGATTGCACTCCAAAAGCGCATTTCTCTGGATTCAACTTCATATTATACCTGCGTAAAATATCAAAAGCAGTAGATAGGTGCTGTAAATGGTCTTGCGCTTGTGTTGATTTTACCAACATGTTATCGATGTACACCTCCATCATTTTTCCCAGATGTTCTTGGAACATCTTGTTCACTAGCCTTTGATAGGTGGCTCCAACGTTTTTAGGCCAAAATGTATGACTTTATAACAATAAGTTCCCCTATTCGTGATAAATGAGGTTTTTTCCTCGTCTAAAGGATCCATTTTAATTTGATTATAACCAGAATATGCATCTAAAAAGCTTAATAGTTCATGACCTGCGGCAACATCAATCATTTGATCTATATGAGGCAATGAGAATGAATCCTTGGGGTATGCTTTGTTTAAATCAGTATAATCTACGCATACTCTCCACTTGCCATTCTTTTTAGGTACTACCACGGTGTTTGCCAACCAGTTAGGGTACGTTACCTCTCGTATCGAACCAATCTTCAAGAGTTTCTGTACCTATTCATCGATCACTTGGTTCTTGAATGGTCTTTGCTTTCTTTTCTTCTGCTTAACAGGTACGAAGGATAGATCTTCATTTAGTTTATGAGTCATCACTTTTGGTGGGATGCCTGTCATATCTGAGTGGGACTACGCAAAACAGTCTGCGTTAGCCTTTAAATAATCAATTAACTTACCTCTTCAAGTGGGGCTTAGCCTCGTGTCTATATACACTTTTTGCTCAGGTTTTTGTTCAGATAATGGAACAACTTCGAGCTCCTCCGTAGTTGTTTTGATGTGCTCATTTTCCTCCAGTTCATGAATGACCTCCGATCTGGAATCCGCATCTCTGTGGTATAGTACACCTTCTATGGTAACTTTACTCTTCTGCTCGTAAGTATTTTCTTTCGTGCCTGTTTTAGCAATAATATCTTCCGTACCTATTTGGGCAGTAATTTTTTTCATGTCTATTTGGGCGGTGTTACCTGTTTGGGAGATTTCCTTATCTCGTAATTCTTCCATTTCTATTTTCTTGTTGTAGTGTACCACATAATTTATATTTTTTGCGGTCTGCTGATTTCCTTTGATTTGTTGAATTCCCCATTCAGAGGGAAATTTAATTACCGATGCAACATGGAGGGTATCGCTTTCATGTCGTGGATCCATGGCCTTCCAATGATCACATTACAAGCCATGTGATTATCGATTACTTGGAACCTAGCTCTTTTGATCACCCCCTCAGCATAGGTGTTAAGCTCAATTTCTCCTTTTGTTATAACCGTAGAGTTATCAAACCCGGATATGGATCGTGCTTTTGGGATTACTTGATTCCCCAACAGCATTTCTTCCACGAATCTTAGCAAAATGATATTGACTGAACTGCCTGGATCAATCAACACTCTTTTCACGTTAGTGTCATGATAAGTAGAGATATTACCAGAGCATCATTGTGCGGAAGCATTAATCCGCTGCTATCTGCATCATCGAAGGTTATATCGTCCTCTCCACGAGAACGTTTCCCGTATGTAATTGTGAACTTTGTGGTTGTTTTGCAAATCACTCCGTTTACTTCTTCATCGTCGTGTATTACGTTAACGGTTCGTTTTGGAGATGGAGGCTTTGGGGGCTCCTTCCTGTTCCTCATGTATGCCTGTTTACCTTTATCACTAAACAACTCTGTTTAATAGCCTTGTTTTAAAATATTTTCTACTTCTCCTTGGAGAAATCTGCAATCCGCAGTTTTATGCCCATGATCGTTGTGAAATTCACACCAGTGATCTGGGTTTCTTCTACTTGGATTTGATCGCATCTCTTCGGGTCATTTGACCTTGTCTCCCATGTTCTTCAATATTGAGACAAGTTCAGTAGTACTTACTTTAAAGGTATGATCCCCGATTTGAGTACTACCTCTAGGTAGTTCATCTCGATATTTTCTAGATCTAGATGAGGATGAGATTACATCTCTTCCTTGTAGTCTATAGTCCGACCTAGTGTTTTCGAACCTGGGGCGGATATCGCGTCCCGAGGTTCCTAAGTAAGGATCATACCTATTTTTACCTGATCTTCTATCTAATTTAGGTCGTCTGTATCTGGAATGATCTTCATCTCTCGAACGGGCAATGATATCTTCTTCTATTCTGAGTTTAGTACTGTACCTGTTATATACATCGTTCCATGTTGTGGCGGGGAATTCTCTTAGATTCTCCTTCAGTCGCCTGGTGGCTTCTGAGCTTTTATCGTTCAGATTGTTTGCAAATGCCATGGCTGCCCAATTATCAGGCACCCTGGGTAACTGCATTCTTTCTCGTTGAAACCTATCTACAAACTCACGGAGTAGTTCCGTGTCTCCTTGTTTTATTTTGAATATGTCTTCCATTCTCTTCTCAACTTTTTGTGCACCAGAGTGTGCTTTTATAAATGAATCTGCAAGCTCAGCAAAAGAGTCAATATAATTTTCAGGGAGAAGAGAATACCAGGTTAGAGCCCCTTTGGTAAGTGTTTCCCCAAGTTTTTTGACAAGGATTGATTCAATCTCTTGTTTCGTTAAGTCGTTGCCTTTTACCCCAGTTGTGAAAGCAGTCACATGGTCGCGTGGGTCAGTTGTTCTATCATATTTGGGAACGTCAGGCATTTTAATTTTCTTGGGTATAGGCAAAGGTGCCGCACTAGGCTTTCACGATTGTTGAGAATATCTATCGACATCGATGCCTTTGATAACATGTGGTACACCAGGAATTTGTTCGATGCGATCGTTCTGCTCCTTCATATGTTTCTGCATGGTTAACAGTAAATTTTGTAATTCTGAGTTATTAGATATACCTGGTCTTGTTTCGAGAGATTCATTAGGAGTATCTCCTCTTCCTGAGTTTGCCAACCCAGATTGAGGATTTTCCATGGTGATGGTGTTATTGGGGGGTGGCGTTGGCGGTGTAGGCAACACTGCTGGTAATCCTCTTGCAAATTCCTGCAAAGCTTGGATCACATACTCTGCAATCATTTGCTTTACATGATCTTGTTCCACGGATTGATCGTTATTACCATGGTTGTTATTGGATCTTTCTAGGGATTGTTCCCTTGAACCACGTGGGGTTCCTGAAGGTGATGGAACTGGGGTTCCACTTCTTTGTTGGCTGTTGTCGTTGGGGTTTGACATAATTCAAAGGATATCACTTGGAAAGTAAACAAAGATTATCAGTTTCCTGGCAACGGAACCAATTTGTTTAACCAAATAGACCCTTTGACTAAAGCTTATTTTTAAGATGAATACGGGTTACTGATAATCAAGATAATGGAAAAATGAATAATAGACAATATTACAGAAATAAAAGATCGAAGTTGATTGTATTTCGAGAATCAAATGCCTTTACAAGCTGTATTCACCTCCCTTATATAGGAGATTCTTATAACGTACGAATGTTGCTATGGTTACTCATTAATGACTAATTATGACATTAATGAGGCGTTACAAAAGATAACGGTAAATAGGAGTTCCATTACATAACGTTCGAGTAATCAATTATGGGTTCTTGAATCTACCCGTAGCTTTGTCTAGATTCATTCTGACCGTGCCGCTCTCCCATTTTGATCAAATTAGACTTCCCGTGGCTGATAAGTTCGTCTGTTTACTGAACCGCGTCTCTTTGTACCGTACCTCTTCAAAGAGTTATTTCCAGCTATCATATTTTCCCGTGTCCACGTGACTAGCTGAGTTGTCAAAAGCTAGCTTACGTGTGAAACTCTTTTTTACCAATAAAACGCCCAAGTCCGAAATCATCATACGAACATGCATGAACCTTCAAATCCTGATTCAAAGGTCGTTTACTCAAAATTCCAATCTTAGTTGATTTTTCCAACTTAAGGCTTCTGAATGAGAATTTTCTTTCCAAATAAATTCTAAACTTCCTGAAATTCAATTCCGACCTCGCCCTCGGGTAATAATACCTGAAACGAAGCTGCTCACGGCCTCAAACTGTTGAACGACGCGCTATAGCTCAAAACGACCGGTCAGGTCGTTACAAGTTATGGGGTTGTGATTTAGGCATAAATATTATTGTTCAAAGTTGGATTTTTTTAATTATAATTAAGCCTGTTAATCGGGCCAGGCTGGCCCGTTCACAGCCCGATTCGATCCGGTTCAGCCCGAGTCAACCCGGTAGTGTAGGGGTGGGGCCGGGCTGGGGAGGGTTGGACGAGGGGCTGGGCTAGAACAAACATTTTTTGGTAACGGGTATAGCAGAACCCAGTTACCCCGGTTACCCGTTACTAGGTTTTTACCGGGCTACACCCGGTCCAGCCCGGTTACAGTTACAATTTTTTTTTAATTTCTGGACCGTTGCCAACGGTCAAATTCAAAAATGACCGTTGCGCAACAACCATTTTTGCGAAAAATTTCCATTTTGGCCTACCCCCTTAAGAAAATAGCCTCCGCACCACCCCTAATAATTGATAAATTACAATTTTAACCTTTTAAAAATTATAAATAGCCCATCTTCTTCATTTTTTCTCACAATTTACTCTCTTACTACTCTAATTCCCTCTCAATTCTCTCTTGATAATATTGATTATTGCTCTTAAAATTCTCAATTACTTATTATTTCAAGTTTCATCAAATATTTACTCAAGTATTCAAGTGAAGTGTGGTATCAAGTATCAGTCTATCAATTGAAATTTGATATCAAATTGAGTGCGGCATCTAAAATTCCGGTACAGTCGTTCCATCTATTTCTCTTCTTTGGTGTATAGTTTTATTTTATTATTTAGAATTTCTTAATTTAATTTATATAATGGATATATTTAGAGCAGCCAAAAAAGCGTGCACTAGTAGGGGAGGTATTAGTAAGAAAACTTCTAAAAAATCAAGAGGTGGTGCTAGTTCTTCTAGTAGCTTTACACATATTTCTGAAAGTTCACCTGGAAATTTAAATATAGATTATGAGCGACTTCAAAAACAATTATGGTATAGATGATAATTTAGATGATATTCAATCACTTGATAATCTTGAAATACCACCAGCTACACCTGGCAATGCTAGTCAAACTCAAAATATTAGGGGTGGAGGTCGTGGTAATACAGGTAGAACTCCCCTCCCTATTAAGAGGAATCAAATATTAAGAAGTAAGTGTTGGAAATTTTTTTGAAAGACTAGAAGAAGATAAAAATTATGTAAGATGTCAAATTTGTAAGGAAGTTTATAAACATGAGACCGGAGGTAAGGAAGGGGGAACGGGACAACTTCGTAGGCACATGTTAGATAACCACCCTATTGCATGGGGTGCTGATGAGGAAGGTGGTCAACAAAAAACTTAACCTGGGTACTGGCAATTTAATGGGTAAATACGATATAGTGAAAGATCGGAAAGAATTAGCTAAAATGATTATTTTCGGTTGTTTATATTTTAGTTGTCACAACCCAAAATCCTAACTGAGGTCGTGATGGCGCCCAACAGCGGGGTCAGGCAAGCCTACTCTAACATTTACTAAAGGCTTCTTTATATTAGTTTAAACACTTTAAAAATACACTCAGTTTTTAATAGTTAAAACATGATTTGACGAGGATAGTTAACAGATTTTAATCAAAACGGTCATGATGAGAATGAGCCAATATACATATATATACAAACTCGTAAATCAAAATAACAACTACGTGTGTGCCAGGAACTAGTGTCACAAGTCCTACGGGCATACTAACAGAATATACAAAACATAATATACAATCCCACTGTCTGAAATCAATAGATGGGAGATAGGCAAAAGAAAAATCCAAGGTGCCGCCGAGAATCGTCAGGAGAAGCAGCTCACCGTGAAGTCGGGTCCAACTAAGATGAGAATCGAGATCCGGTCTGATAACCAGATGCACCAGCCTCAGAACCTGTACAATTAAGTGCAGAAGTGCAGCATGAGTACATAAACAAATATGTACCCAGTGAGTATCCCGCCTAACCTCGAAGAGGTAGTGACGAGAGGTAGACGTGATACTTACTAGGGTCAACATTTTCTAAATAACATGATTTAATAGGAACTAGGCAGGCATAACAGTCTTAGAAATCACAAAGAGATACTATCATCAAGTATAGTTGTATTTACCTTTGCATGTCAAATTTCACTAACACAAAATGTACTAAATTTCCTTATTAACATAAACCAGTTTGTATAATTACAACATATTCCCAGTGAATCACACAGCACATAATAGGCCGGACATGTAGGGCCGAAACGTCGCGATAAAATAACATGTGCATTGCCGAGGGTCGAACGGCTCGAACCATAGATACATCCATTACCCTGCTCGCAAATCGAACATGAGACGCGGTTGACATAATAGTAGGGATATTCCGCTCACGAATCATTCATGTGGCGCAGTGCCGCATACATACATAAAATTATCAATTTTTAGGGAATTATCAGAGATTTTTATTTAAGGCAAGAACCTAAGCAATATATTATGGACCACCACTTCCTAATATTCTTATGCAAAATCAAGGATAATAAGAAATCAAGATACGTTTAGAAATACATGTAAGGCACATATAATCATGCTCGTGAGTCCTAGAACTACCCAACATAACATAGTAGTAGCTACGCACGGACTCTCGTCATTTCGTGCATGCGTAGCCCCCGCAAATAAGAACATGCAATTATTTATAGTTACCTATGGGGACATTTCCCCCTTAAAAGGTTATAAAGGAGACTCACCTCGTTTCAAACCTACTTCCCAGACCAAGAACGCGCCCGAAACTTCGAACTCTACACCCGAGGACTCAAAACTAGCCAAATGTTATACAAATTCATTAATTTATGCTCAAAACATGGAAATTCTCCTACTCACTTAGTAAATTTCCCATTCTTGAAGAAATTCTACAATCCAACCTCGGGCCCACATGCTCGGATTCCGCAAATTCACGAAGGAAACACTCACTCATAGCCTAAGGATCATTAATATACGATTTCTACTTGATTTCATAGCAAATTCATGGGTAAATTCTCACATTAATGGAAGCTCTAGGTTACTACCCCATTCTTGAATTTCCACTAATTTAGGTAGTTAATTAAGCTAGTATTTCATGCATGAAGCAAATATTAGAGTGGAACTTACTTACCTTCAATGACCAGGTCGTTTGCCCCTCTAAAATGGTGGAAATCGCCTAAAGGAAGAAGATGAAGATAAGGGAAATGAGTTAATTCCCGTGTATAAACACACACTATCTGGACAGCGTTTCTGCACCTGCGGCTCGAGGACCGCACCTACGGTCTCGCACGTGCGAGCAAAAGCTCACACCTGCGGAAATGGACTTGGATGCCTAGGCTCGCACCTGCGGAGTGGAGACCGCACCTGCTGTAATTTTGTCTGCACCTGCGTTAATTGGCTTGACCATTGGGGGTCACACCTGCGAGGCTGGGACGGCAGGAGCGGTCACGCACCTGCGACTGGGCAACCGCACCTGCAGTCACACCAGAACACGTGCACCAGCAGCTAATTCATATGGTTTTTGGCCTCGTGTGGTGTCTGGGAGGCACCTGGGCCCACCCGAGCCCTCGTCCAAATATACCAACGAGTCCCAAATCATAATACGGACTCGCTCGAGCCTTTGGAACACCCAAAACAACGCTAAAACTCAAAATTATACCTCTAAACCCCTAGAACCAAACTTAGGAACTTTAGTTTTCTAGACTTCGCTAACAACGCGCCAAAACGAACTATACTACTCGGAATGACACCAAATTTTGCAGGCAAGTCATAAATGACATAACAGAACTATTCCCGGTCTCGGAATTCCGTTCAGACCTCGATATTGCAAAAACACGTCCCAAACCATAATAGGAACTTAAGGAACTCTTAATTCAATGCTGGGCGCCGAAACGCTCCCGGGTCATCAGAAACCCATTCCGAACATACGCCCAGGTATGGAATCATCATACGAAGCTACCGAAATCATCGAAACTCGATTCCGAGGTTGTTTGCTAAAAATATTGACCGAAGTCAAACTTGGCCTTAAAGGCCAACCTTAAGGAACCTAATGCTCCTATAGCACCCTAATCACTTCCGAATCCCGGACCACCAGTTCCCGCAAGTCATAAATCATAATAAGCCGCAGTGGGATGTTTAATTTAGGGGAATGGGGTCCGATACCGCAAAACGACCGGTCGGGTTGTTACATTCTCCACCTCTTAAACAAACGTTCGTCCTCGAACGGGTCTAGAATCGTACCTGGAGTGCTGAATAAGTGTGGATATCTGCTCCGCATGTCCTCCTCGGACTCCCAGGCCTCCTCCTCGACTGGTTGGCCCCTCTACTGGACCTTTACGGCAGAAACTCTCTTGGACCTCAACTAGCGGTCCTATCTATCAATAATGGCAACTGGCTCCTCCTCGTAGACCAAACTCTCATCCAACTGAATAGTGCTGAAATCAACCACGTGAGAGAAATCGGCATGGTACTTCCGGAGCATGGATACATGAAAAACTAGATGAACTCCTGATATACTAGGAGGTAAGGCTAGCTCATAAGCAACCTCCCCAACTCGCCTCAACACCTCGAAGGGATCTATAAACCGCGGACTCAGCTTTCCCTTCTTCCCAAACCTCATAATACCCTTCATAGGCGAGACTTTCAATAAGACCCTATCTCCCTCCATAAATAATACATCACGCGCCCTCTGATCCGTGTAACTCTTCTGTTTGGACTGTGCGGTGTGGAGCCTCTTCTGAATCAACTTCACTTTCTCCAAAGCATCCCTCACCAGGTCGGTGCCGTATAACTTAGCCTCGCCAGGCTCAAACCACCCGATAGGAGAACGGCATCGCCGACCATACAAAGCCTCAAATGGTGCCATCTCAATGCTGTACTGGTAACTATTATTGTAAGCAAACTCGACCAAAGGCAAGAACTGGTCCCACTGACCTCCAAAATCAATCACACATGCTCTGAGCATGTCCTCCAATATCTGAACTATACGCTCTGACTGACCATCAGTCTGAGGATGAAATATTGTGCTGAGGTCTATCTGGGTACCCATCTCACTATGTAATGCTCTCTAGAAGTGCGAGGTGAACTGAGGACCTCGATCTGATATAATGGACACCGGCACATCGTACAACCGGTCTATCTCTTGAATATAGATCTGGGCCAACCTCTCAGAAGTATAAGTAGTAGCTACTGGAATGAAATGCGCCGATTTGGTCAAGCTATCCACAACGACCCAAACCGCGTCAACCTTCCACAAGGTCCGAGGCAACCCAACCACGAAGTCCATAGTGATGCACTCCCATTTCCACTCCGGAATGGGCATATGCTAAAGTAGGCCTCCTGGCCTCTGGTGATCATACTTCACCTGCTGGCAATTAAGACACCTAGCCACATACTCCACAATATCCTTCTTCATTCTCCTCCACCAGTAATGTTGCTTCAAATCACGATACATCTTCGTAGCACCAAGATGAACAAAATACCGAGAACTGTGTGCCTCCTCTAGAATCCTCTCCCTCAGGCCATTAACTTAGGAACACATAAGCGGCCCTTAAGACTCAGAACACAATCCTTGCTAATAATAATTTCCTTGGCCCTGCCCTGAACCATTGTCTCTCGTAGCTCAGCCAAACACGGATCATCATACTGCCGAGCCTTAATCTCCCCTAATAACGAAGACCGAGCGACCACATGTGCAAGAACTCGATGAGGCTCTGAAAGGTATAATCTCACCAGGAGATGAGCCAATGACTGAATGCCCAAGGCTAGAGGTCTCTCCTCTGCTGCAATATAAGCCAAGCTACCCATACTCTCCGCCTTCCTGATCAAAGCATCTGCTACCACGTTTGCCTTGACCGTGTGATAAATAATTGTGATATCATAATCCTTCAACAACTCAAGCCACTTGCACTGCCTCAAATTAAAATCCTTCTGCTTGAACAAGTTCCGCAAGTTACGGTGGTCTGTATAAACCTCATAGGACACTCCATACAAGTAGTGCCTCCAAATCTTAAGAGCATGAACAATCGCCGCCAACTCCAAATCGTGCACAGGGTAATTCTTCTCATGAACCTTCAGCTGGCGCGAAGCATAAGCAATAAATATCCCTTCTTGCATCAATACACACCCCAAGCCAATGCGTGAAGCGTCACAATATACTGTATACATCCCAGAACTGGAAGGCAATACTAGGACTGGTGCCGAGGTCAATGTTGTCTTTAGCTTCTGAAAGCTCTCCTCACACTTGTCAGACCATCAAAAGGCATTCTTCTGAGTCAATCTAGTCAATGGAGCTGCAATAGAAGAGAACCCCTCCACAAATCGGCGATAATAGCCTTCTTGGCCCAAGAATCTCCTGATCTCTGTAGCTGAAGTAGGACGCGGCCAACTCTGAACTGCCTCAACCTTCTGAGGATCAACCTTGATACCCTCTCCGGATACCACATGCTCCAAGAGTGCCACAGAATCCAACCAGAACTCACACTTGGAGAACTTAGCATATAGCTTTTGTTCTTGCAAAGTCTGGAGCACAACTCTCAAATGTTGCTCATGCTCCCCCAGACTACGTGAGTAAATCAAAATGTCATCAATAAAGACAACGACAGAGGAATCAACATACGGCCTGAACACCCTATTCATCAAGTCCATGAATGCTGCTGGAGCATTAGTCAAACCAAAGGACATCACCAGGAACTCATAATGGCCATATCTCGTATGAAAAGCAGTCTTCGGAACATCTGAAGCCCGAATCCTCAACTGATGATACCCCGATCTCAAATCAATCTTCGAAAACACACGAGCACCCTGCAACGGGTCAAACAAATCATCGATGCACGATAAATGATACTTGTTCTTAATGGTAACTTTGTTCAGCTAGCGGTAATCAATACACATCTGCATAGACCCATCCTTCTTCTTTACAAATAGAACTGGAGCACCCTACGACGATACACTCGGCCTGATGAACCCCTTAGCTAATAACTCCTCAAGCTGCTCCTTCAACTCTTTCGGAGCCATACGGTACGGAGGAATAGATATAGGATGGGTGCTTGAAGCTAAGTCAATGTAGAAATCAATATCACGATCCGGAGGCAGGCCCGGAAGATCCGAAGGAAATACATCGGCAAAATCTCGAACCACTTGTACTGAATCAATTGTCGGAGACTCGGCGGTGGTGTCCCGCACATAATCAAGATAGGCCAGAAAACCCTTCTCGACCATATGTCGAGCCTTCAAGAACTAAATAACCCGGCTGGATGTACTAACTGAGGAACCTCTCCACTCCAGCCTAGGCGACTCGGGCATGGCTAGAGTAACTGTCTTGGTATGGAAATCTAGCACGGCATGATAGGGAGACAGCCAATCCATGCCCAAAATAATCTCGAAATCAACCATGTCGAGCAATAAGAGATCCGCTCGGGTCTCGAATCCACAAAATGAAATCACACAGGACTGACAAATCTGGTCTACAACCACAGAATCACCCACGGGAGTGGACATATAAATAGGAGAATCCAAGGACTCACGAGGGACATCCAGAAACTGAGCAAATAAGACTGAAACATAGGAATAAGAGGATCTTGGATCAAATAACACCGATGCCTCTCTACCACATACTGTAATAATACCTGTGATCACGGCGTCTGAGGCCACTGCATCTGATCTAGCCGAGATAACATAGAATCTAGCTGGAGCACCGAATGACTGAGCCCTGCCAGAATAAACAGGAGTTGGCTGACCTCCGCTGGCATGAATAGGGGCTGGCAGAGCTCCCCCTGCTTGGCCTCCACCTCTGGGATGACCCCTACTAGTCTGCCCTCCACCTCTGGGTGGACGAACCACCAGTGCTGGAAATGTAGGCTGATAGCTCTACTGAATGGCCTTGCCCTGAAACTTGGGGCAAGTCCTCCTCTTATGGCCCGGGTCCCCACACTCATAACATCTGGCTGGCGGTATGGCCTGCTGCCCTGAAGAAGGACCCTGGACAGCTAGGGGACGGTGAGAACTCTCCGGCATGGCACTGAAGTAAGGAATAGAAGACCCCTGATGACTGGAATACCCGCCTGAGGAACCCTGAATGGCTGGTGGGCGGTAGGAACTCTCTGGCATGGCACTGAAACAGAGCCTCACTGGAGCACCACGGGGAGGTGGCGGAGGAGCTGAATATGGAGGCCTGCTAGACTGGCCTCTATCGAACTAACCTCTACCCCTAGCTGGGGCACCTTTGAAATCTCTTGAATATCTAGCTCTCTTATCCTGCTGTACCTGCTCCCTGATCCTCGACCGATAACCCTCGATCCTACGAGCAATCTCCACTACCAGCTGATAAGGAGTCTCCATCTCCACCTCTTGGGCCATGTTGGCCCTAATACCTGAGTGCATCCCTGCTACAAATCTCCGCACTCTCTCACCATCAGTAGACAATATCATAAGGGCATAACGGGACAACTCAGAAAATCTAGCCTCGTAATCTGTCACGGACATCTGCCCCTGCTCCAGCTGCTCAAACTGATATCGCAGCTCTTCCCTCTCGGAGGGTGGAATGTACCTTTCCAGGAACAGCTGAGTGAACTGCTTCCAAGTGATGGTAGGGGAACCTGCTAGCCTACCCAGAATGTAGGACTGCCACCATCTGCGGGCCCTGCCCTCAAGCTGGAAAGTAGTGAAGTCCACTCCATGGGACTCTAGTATCCTCATGTTGTGCAGTCTGTCCCTGCACCTGTCAATAAAGTCCTGGGCATCCTCGCCCTTCTCACCCCCAAAGACAGGAGGGTGCAATCGGGTCCATCTATCTAGTAACTTCTGCGGATCACCGTCCGTAGTTGGTCTGAGCTCAGGTGCTGCTGCTACCGGTTGGACTCCACCCACGGGCAGTGTACCCGGGGTATGATGAAGCAGTGCTGTCTGTCCTGCAGCTTGGGCAGTAAGGGTCTGGGCTCCCCTCTTGCCTGAGATGTGGCAGGATCCGCTGGAAATAAACCAGCCTGGGACATAGTGTCCATGAATCGCATCATACGGCCCATGATCTCCTGGAATCCTGGCGCCGCCATGAAATCAACTGGAGCAGGACCTGCTGGGGGCACCTCACCCTGCTCCTCTATAGTGGGGTCCTCTGGTGGTACAACTGGAATAGCTCGGGGATGCCCTCATCCCTGCCTAGGGCTGGTGCCCTCCCCCGACCTCTACCACGGACGCGAATAACGGGGGTAGCGGCCCCTCCCGGATCTGGAACATTGGATGTACGCGTCCTCACCATCTATGAGAGAACAGAAGAGCGGAATTTAGTAAACCATTGCCTGCACGATAGAAAAAGAATAAGGAGAGGTTTTCCTAACACTCTATAGCCTTCCGAAGATAAGTACATACGTCTCCATACCGATCTGCAAGACTCTACTAGGTTTGCCCGTGACTTGTGAGACCTACGCGAACCTAGTGCTCTGATACCATGTTCTCACAACCCAAAATCCTAACTGAGGTCGTGATAGCGCCCAACAGCGAGGTCAGGCAAGCCGACTCTAACATTTACTAAAGGCTCATTTTTATTAGCTTAAACACTTTTAAAATACACTCAGTTTTTAATAGTTAAAATGTGATTTGACGAGGATAGTTAACCAGTTTTAATCAAAATGGTCATGATGAAAATAAGCCAATATACATATATATACAAACCCGTAAATCAAAATAACAATTACGTGTGTGCCAGGAACTAGTGTCACAAATCCTACGGGCATACTAACAGAATATACAAAATATAATATACAATCCCACTATCTAAAATGAATAGACGGGAAATAAGCAAAAGAAAACTCCAAGGTGCCGCCGAGAATCGTCAGGAGAAGCAGCTCACCGTGAAGTCGGGTCCAACTGAGATCATAATCGAGATCCGGTCTGATAACCAGATGCACCAGCCTCAGAACCTATACAATTAAGTGCAGAAGTGCAGCATGAGTACATAAACAAATATGTACCCAGTGAGTATCCCGCCTAACCTCGAAGAGGTAGTGACGAGAGGTAGACGTGATACTTACTAGGGTCAACATTTTCTAAATAACATGATTTAATAGGAACTAGGCAGGCATAACAGTCGTAGAAATCACAAGGAGATATATCATCAAGTATAGTTGTATTTACCTTTGCATGTCAAATTTCAGTAACACATAATGTACTAAATTCCCTTATTAACATAAACCAGTTTGTATAATTACAAAATATTCCCAGTGAATCACACAGCACATAATAGGCCGGACACATACGACCGAAAAATTGCGATAAAATAACATGTGCACTACCGAGGGTCGAACGGCTTGAACCATAGATGCATCTATTACCCCGCTCGCGAATCGAACATGCAAAGCGTTTGACATAATAGTAGGGATATTCCGCTCATGAATCATACATGTGGTGCGGTGCCGCATACATACATAAAATTATCAATTTTTAGGGAATTATTAGAGATTTTTCTTTAAGGCAAGAACCTAAGCAATATATTATGGACCACCACTTCCTAATATTCTTATGCCATATCAAGGATAATAAGCAAATCAAGATAAGTTTAGGAATACATGTAAGGCACATATAAGCATGCTCGTGAGTCCTAGAACTACCCAACATAACATAGTAGTAGCTACGCACGGAATCTCATCACTTCGTGCATGCGTAGCCCCTGCAAATAAGAACATGCAATTATTTATAGTTACCTATGGGGACATTTCCCCCTTACAAGGTTAGAAAGGAGACTCACCTCGTGTTGAACCTACTTCCCGGACCAAGAATGTGCCCGAAACTTCGAACTCTACACCCGAAGACTCGAAACTAGCCAAATGTTATACAAATTCATTAATTTATGCTCAAAACATGGAAATTCTCCTACTCACTTAGTAAATTTCCCATTCTTGAAGAAATTCTACAACCCCCGGGCCCACATGCTGGGATTCCGCAAATTCACGAAGGAAACACTCACCCATAGCCTAAGGATCATTAATATGCGATTTCTACTTGATTTCATAGCAAATTCACGGGTAAATTCTCACATTAATGGAAGCTCCCACTAATTTAGGTAGTTAATTAAGCTAGTATTTGATGCATGAAGCTAATATTAGAGTGGAAGTTACTTACCTTCAATGACCAGGCCGTTTGCCCCTCTAAAATGGTGGAAATTACCCCAAGGAAGAAGATGAAGATAAGGGAAATGAGTTAATTCCCGTGTGTAAAAACACACTGTTTGGACATCATTTCTGCATCTGCGGCTCGAGGACCGTACCTGCGAGCAAAAACTCGCACCTGCGAAAATGGACTAGGATGCCTGGACCCGCACCTGCGGAGTGGAGACCGCACCTGCGACTACCCTCATGCGGTAATTTTATCCGCACCTGCGTTAATTGGCCTGACCACTGGGGGTCGCACCTACGAGGATGGGACTACAGGAGCGGTCCCGCACCTGCGACTGGGCAACTGCACCTGCGGTCACACCATAACAGGTGCACCAACAGCTAATTCAACTGGTTTTTGGCCTCGTGTGGTGTCCGGGAGGCACTTGGGCCCAGCCGAGCCCCCATCTAAATATACCAATGAGTCCCAAATCATAATACGGACTAGCTCGAGCCTTCGAAACACCCAAAACAATGCTCAAACTCAAAATCATACCTGAAAACCCCTAGAACCAAACTTAGGAGCTTTAGTTTTCTAGACTTCGCTAACAAAGCGCCGAAATGACCTATACTACTCGGAATGACACCAAATTTTGCAGGCAAGTCATAAATGACATAATTGAACTATTCACAGTCTTGGAATTCCGTTCGGACCTCGATATCACAAAAACACGTCCCAAACCATAATAGGAACTTAAGGAACTCTTAATTCAATGCAGGGCGCCGAAACGCTCTCGGGTCATCAGAAACCCATTCCGAACATACGCCCAGGTCTGGAATCATCATACGAAGCTATAGCAATCGTCGAAACTCGATTTTGAGGTTCGTTTACTAAAAATGTTGACCGAAGTCAAACTTGGCCTTAAAGGCCAACCTTAAGGAACTGAATGCTCCTATAGCACCCTAAACACTTTCGAATCCCGGACCACCAGTCTCCGCAAGTCATAAATCATAATAAGCCGTTGTGGAAGGTTTCATTTAGGGGAACAGGGTCCGATAACGCAAAACGACCGGTCGGGTCGTTACATTAGTTTTGCTGCTTCACCATATCTTGTTACTTATATTCAAAGAACTTATAACCTTTTGTTTAAAGGTATTATTAGAAGTACTTGTAGAGCTAATATCTTTAGGATTTTTGGATAATATCAGACATTTATCCGTTATTTGTTCGCCAGTCTTTCTTGTAGAGTTTCTCTTCCTTCTAATATTGGTCGTGCTGTAAATGGAAATGATCATTTGACTGTTACATGCCATTGGATAGATGATAATTTTTGTATGCAAAAACGTATTATTGATTTTAAATATGATGAAGATCAAAGTCATACTGGTGCATTTATAAGTAATACTATCCATGAAGTTGCAATATTTTATAATCTTGCAGAAAAAGTTTTGTATATGTCATTTGATAATACTTCTAACAATAATGCTGCTATTACAATATTAAAATTGCAGCTACACCTACCACTTCCTAAAATATTTCATGTTAGATGTGCATGTCATATTTATAATTTAATTGTGAAGAGTGGCCTTGAATTATTTAGAGATGAGATCACTTTAGTTAGAAGTGTTGTTGGTGCAATTCAAGGAAATAATAGAAGTGCTAGATTAAATGCATTTAAGGAAAAATGTGTACAATATGGACTAAAACCAAGACCCTGAAGAAATAGTTACTAGGTGAAATTATACTTATTTATTCTTAAGATGTTATAAATATAGAATGCCTATAACTGAAGTTGCTAATTCTCATTCTACCGATCCTAGCTGTTTGTTAACATCTAGAACTTGGGATATCATTGAAGATTTTGTAAAATTTTTACAAAAATTATGTGGCTACACTTGAGTTTTCTGGAGCTTATTATCCTACTATTGCAAATAGTTTAGTTCATATTGCTGAAATTTCTCTTTTACTCCATAATTTGAAAACGAAAGAAGGATATACTTCTGTTGTTGCATCTATGCTAGATAAATTTTAAAAATATTTCTACCCAATCCCCCCTATTTACCTAATTGATGCTATTTGAAAATCTTCTATCAAAATGGACACTTGTCGCCACTTAATCACAGCTTTATATGTTTATATGGATATTGGACCAACTGAAGGTTGCTGTCATCTGGTGTGATCCACACCTGCGAGGCTTTGGCCGCAGGTGCAGCTAAGGGCGTCGAATGTGCGAAAGTGGCTGGAGCCAAGGAGGCCGCAGGTGCGGGAGATTTGGTCGCACCTGCGGAAGCGCAGGTACGATGAGGGGGCCGCAGGTGCGGAAAATTGGCCTGGGCAGATTGTTTTAAGCGGGAATTTGGTCATTTCTTCATCCATTTTCATATGCCATGGGCGATTTGGAGGAGCTTCAAGGAGAGGATTTCATAAAGGATCGCAAGGTAAGTAATTTCTTCACATTTTTGAATTTAATGCAAGATTATTACATAGATTTGGTAGGGGAAATTGAGGAAAATTTGGAAAATCTTAAAGAAACCTAGAAAATAGTAATTTGGAGTTTTAGCCACGAATTGAGCATGAAAATTTGAGTAAATTGTATATTTGAGTTAGTAAGGCTATGGGTGGAATATATCTTCGAGAAATTTTGGATTTTCGAGCACGTGGGCCAAAGGGCATTTTGGTCATTTCACTAAGCGGGGTTGGGAAATTGAATAATTTGGACTTGTTGCCAATATTAGAGTATATTTTCATTGGGTTGTCATTGTTTTGATAGTTTTGGGGCGTTGTGGTCCGTTGGACTCATCGGAATGGCTTGGAGGCCGGTTATGGAATCTCGGAGCGAGGTAAGTCTCCTTTCTAACTTTGTGAGGGGGAATTGTCCCCCTAGATGAATTAATTAAGTATATGCCATTACTTTCGGGGGCTACGTACGCACGAGGTGACGGGAGTCTGTGCGTAGCTACTATTATGCCATGTCCGGGTAGCCTAGGACCCACTAGCATGCCTTACCTGTTGTACCTATGATCGTGTCTGTGATATTAGATTGCTAATATAATCAAAATTTTAATTTAATGATTAAGGGGGATTAGAGTTTATTTTCTAAATCATCTAAAAAGAGAATTTATTTCCTTCGTGGGCAATTGTATTTCCGAATAAGGTCGTGTTATTAAACGGTATAAAAACTTGGCAAGTGAATTTCGAAAAAGGATTTAAATACTATTTGTGGTTTTTAAAAGAGAGATCGGTCATTTACTTGAGTATTTGTGTTCCCGACGTATTCGGGGTGGATTGTTTATTGTGCATGTCTGCATGAGACCGCTTCGCAATTTACATTCCGCGAGCGGAGTATTATTTCCCCCACTCTCATGGGAGCGGGCCGTACGCCACGGCGGATTTCAAATGCACTTTTGGTACGGGCCGTTCGATCCTTGGCAGTACATAGACATGATTATTATATTGAGAGGTGCACTTATGGGATGGGCCGTTCGATCCTCGGCAGTGCACATAGAGGATTATTATATTGAGAGATGCACTTTTGGTACGGGCCGTTCGATCCTCGGCAGTGCATAGACATGAGTAGTTTATTGGGAGGTGCACTTTTGGTACGGGTCGTTCGATCCTCGGCAGTGCACAAAGTGACTATTATGACGGCTCAGGCCAGTTGTCCTTATCCCGTATGCGCATGCTAAATTGTTAAATATTTTCTTCATGATTTTTGAAGTAATAATATATTTGGGGTAAAATAAAGAAGAAATTGTGAATTTATGATATTTGGAGGAAAACAAAGAGGAAATTGTTTATTTAAGATATTTTGGAAAATGATGAGAAAGTGGTGACTGTTTGTTTATTTCCAGCACTTACTTGGATTTCAGTGCCTTCTATATATGCTGCTTCACTACCTTTTCATGCCTATTGTGTTCATCTTACACTGTTAATTAATTTGCTAGCCCTTTGTGAGTGTCCAATTCGACTTCTCGTCACTACCTCTCTGAGGTTAGGCGGGCGACTTACTGAGTACATGTTGTTTTTGTACTCATGCTATACTTGCTGTGCATTTTTATTGCACAGGTACTTTCATAGCAATGTGGAGGATTCAAAGACTTAGGCGAGCTGCATCATCCGGAGGCGATCCGCAGCTGACGGAGTCTCCCTCGTACTATATTTACTTTCAGTTTATATTCCTTTGTCCAATTTGTATTCCGGACAGGCTTTGCGATGTTCGTATAAATTGTTAGAAATTGCTCATGTACTTGTGACACCAGGTTCTGGGGTATGTTGGATATGTTGGGTTATATTTGTTAAAAAGCAGTATTCAAACCCTTGTTTTTAGCTAACAGATTTCTATTTGGTCAATATGTAATAAAGTGAAAGGAAATGTTTTCTTAAGTGTTAAAACCAGAAAGTTATTTCAACTAATTAATGATTTGGCTTGCCTGACATTGATGTCCGGCGCCATCACGGCCTTATGGATTTTGGGTCATGACACTTCTCAAGATGGCGCCTCTTGAGAAGCTTGGCCAAACATGCTACTAATCATCATGTTCAATTTAATATCGTGATCTTAATGCGTTCTTCATAAATTGATTTCATAGGAATATAGGCGTTAATATGTTCTAATAGGCGAGTAGTTATTCGGGCGAATACTATGAGAACACTTACTCGATTAATTAGCAACCATAATTGAATTGCATGAAAAGGAGAGTTAGCTAGAACATAATAGGATCGGTGAATCGATCACAACCCTAGAATATTTATCTCTACTGAATTATCAACAATCATTTTCTGATTGCTAAATTAATTAATTGTTACATTCACTACTTAGTTATAATCACACAATTCAACTTTGATTGACTCGACTGAATAAGAATTTGAGTGAAATTAGTAGGTAGATAAACACAAATGTCTGATGGTTCGACACTCTACTCATCATTATATTACTTATTGACCACGTATACTTGCGTGTACATTTGAGAGCAACAACCTGCGATATTTTGTGCACACCTACAAAGTCCTTGATGCAATGCTTTGTCCGCTAATGCGAGATTGATCAGATTCAGCTGGGTTGGCAGATGCAAGCAGTAGATCGCAAATGCGAGGTCGCAAGTGTGCCATTATTATTTACAGATTTGGAATCACTGACAACTTATTATATTTTGAGGGTTGGCTCATATTTCATTATTTTGAGAATGACAGCTCTGATTGAGGTGATTTTTGAGAAATTTTTACCCACTTAGATTGGGTAAGTGCTATTTTCTCGGATTAGATTATTATTCATCATTCTATCTTTGATTTTGGCATTTTCTTGGTGAATCTAAGAGAGAAAAATTGAGTATTTTGGAAAAACTTTTCTATAGTGAAAAACGGAGAGTTGAACCCCGATTTGGAGTTGGTTTTTGATGAAACATGTATACTAGGATTCGTATTGGAATGGATGTTCGTGATTTATTGCTTTTGTCGGGTTGTCGGGTCTAGGTTGACTTTTTGGTTTACTTTGGGTATTTGATTAAAGTTTGGACCTTTATCGTTTGGGTTCGATTCTATGGCTTTATTTGATGTTACTGAGTTTTTTTTCTAGATTCGAGCCGTTCGGAGGTCCATTCGTGTGGTAAGGCATTTTTAGAATACTGATTTGGCTTGTTCGAGATAAGTGTCTAACCTAGCTTTAGTTGAGGAAAATTATCCTAAGATTTGTTATTTTTTGCGACATACGAGGGTAATGTATATATGAAGTGATGAGCGTATGTACAAGTATCATGAGTATTCATGCTCGGGGTAATGTATATATACGGGGTATCCCTTTTTTGGTTGTGTTTTCTACTTGATTCTATGTATTATTCCATTGATTAACTACGTGAGCACAATAAACCGTATTAGAGATAATATCAAGGCTATTGGTGCCTAGTTTGAACATGATGAACTAATCTTGATGTTTATGTTATACTTGCCTCAGACGTAGACACACGTATGTTATCAACACATATCCACACTTGTTCTTGTGTTGTGCCTTGATTGGGACGCGTGCACTCTATGACACATTATGTGACCCTTTATATGACTATTTGAACTTGGTTGCTAAATAAATTTAGTCATAGTCATGCTTTATATGTTGAACACTCATCCACATTCATTTATTTTCCATGTCCTTGTGCACGCTGATGATAAATTATGAGTGTATCTCCATGATGATGATTTAGCCTTTTTCATTATTATGATTATGGAACATGCAGACATATTGGACGGATTGATTGGGTGTTGGCATGAGGTTTTGCCGTACAGTGTGATTGATATTACTGTTGTGTCAGGTGCCGAGCAATACAGGTGGATACTGCTATTGTGTTAGGACAGAGCGATATGGGTAGATATTGTTATTGTGTCCGGTGCAGAGTGATACATGTGGATATTGTTATTGTGTCAGGATGGAGTGATAATGGTGGATATTGTTATTGTGTCGGGGGCGGAGTGATAAGGGTGGACATTATTACTGTGATGAAATGTGGAGTACAAGGGTGACAATCTTGAATATGCATGTGAATCCTTTATGTTGGTCACACATTTCTATATGATTTTTGTGTTGCATTTAGCATGCTAATCTATGCCTCTGTTATTATTTGATGTTTTGGTTGTCAAGATGGATTTACCTATGTGGAGTTGATATCTCATGTTTTAAATGAGTTGTTGGTAGCATATCAAATTGACGTGATAAGGAAGTTGTCATCATGCATTGATATATTTGAGTATTGAAAGGTTCTCTTGAACATTTTGTTTGACAATTGATACAAAATCTGATCATGTTGGGCATAAGTTTATAATCATGTATGTATTGAGCACACATGTTATATGGTGCATACCTCTTTACGAGTGGGGTTGGTGCAAGTTGTATTTGTTGAACATTTCAATTGGTAGAGTTGTTTATTACTCTATCCCAGTTATGCGTCTTTACTGCTGATATTATTTATTCTATAATTGTGTTTATGAAGTATTTGCTCTGTATTATACATATTGTTGACAAGTACAAGTTCTGCAAAGTGAGTATCTTTGACTTAAAAACCTCGTCACTACTACTCTAAGACGTCATTTATTGAGTACATGAGGTCAGTTGTACTCATACTACAGTTTTGCACCTTGCGTGCAGATTCTGGAGCTGAGTAGTTGTGTAATACAAAGCCTTGCATTGGAGATGTATCAACATTCCAGGTTCAAGCTACCTTTTGTTCATGGTAGTTTAGGATTTCATTTGTGTTTATCTAAACTTCATCAGATATGGTATTTATTTCTCTCATCAATTTTGTAAATCTAAATCTTAGTGGATCATGACTTGTACTACAAGTCCTTGGGGTAGTTATATTTGAATTCTTTTGTAGTTTTATTACAATACTAATGATTTCTCATTTTAATTTAACTTCTATTGTTTGACTTACCTAGCTGGTAGTGTTAGGTGCCATCACGACTTGGTGGAGTTTTGGGTCGTGACAAGTTGGTATTAGAGCTCTAGGTTCGTAGGTTATACGAGTCATGCGTAAGTGTCTAGTAGAGTCTTTCGGATCGGTATGATGACATCCACACCTATATTCGAGAGGCTACAAGACATCTAGGAAACTTCCCTTATTTCTTTCATTATCGTGCAACCTTGTTTCAGCTTGAAGCCTAAATTTAGAGTTCCTTCCTTTTCGGTTCATGTGCAATGTTGGGTACTTGGGCCCTGATATACACTGATGGCTTGTGTTGTTGCATATGGACTTCGAAGGGCTATGGATGCTTGAATATTGTTGCGACATGTCGTCTAGTTTTAGAATAAGATGTAGTGATAAATATTTTAGTTGTTCATTTGTGGGGTGAAGCCTATTCTTGTATCCGATTGATGAGTATGGGCTCACGAAGGTTAATTGATTGCATAGTGGTTATGACCATGATGGGTTTTATAGAGAGATTTCAGTTGGAGGCTAAACATGTAGGTTATCTCCTACAAGGAGGTGTGAGTTTGTGTGATCCTTGTGAGGGATTCTATGGAGAGTTTTTCCTTCTATCTAGTGGTGTGTATGTGCTATGGCTGAGGTTCAGTTCACCTGAGGAAGTCGACTTGACTATCACGAGGATGAGGGTGCACTTGGCAGATGATTTGGAGAGTTATGACTGGTCTTACATGGGTTTATGAGGCATTCAGCTGATTAAAAATGCGAGATCGAGGGAAACTACAGAGGAAGGGTAATGTGGGCTGCAAACGGTACGTTTTATGGCTTCAAGCAAAGTGGGAAGTCTACTATCTACAATCGGATCGCATGGTCATGTGTTATATCAGTTTTAAGACTAATGGACGCTTGTGGATTATCTATGACTTGAAAGGGATGACTTCAAGGGTGATTCAAATAAGGGATCGGTCAGATACATGATGTACAACACCTTATGGGTTATAGAGATCTTGGGATGATTCAAGTTTGATACTCGTTGTGGATGTAGAGTCTAAGGAAAAAGGAATTGCTTGGTTACTTCTTTTTGGATATTCATGTGTTGATGGAGCGTGGGTTGTTCCATGCATACGGATTGGAAATTTGATATTAGATTAAGGTGAACGACTTTCAAGAAATTCCTAGTGGGCTCAAGAGTCATATGAGGTAATTAAGGATTTTTGAATTATGGCTGGGACTTGAGATCTATATTGGATAGTATGAGGACTTGCGGTGCTTCTATATTATTATTGACTCTAAATGGTAGCATTAGAGGGATGTAAGAAATGACTTCGGAAACGTAGAAGGTACCTTCAAAGCGAGCATTTCAGATTGAGTTACTTTTGGGTTTGGCAGTCTGCATGACTTAGCTGAGTTAGAGGGAAATTAGTTCTGATGATTTGATTATGTGCAAATGGGTTCCGAAGAAATTATGATGGTTTGGCCATGACTTGCGAGTGATGTACTATACATACATGGGATGTTCACTACGTGTTGTGATTTTGTCCTCAGGGATTGAGTCAAGTGTAATGTTTCCGATTGATGGGATGTCTATCCTACTTGTGACCTAGGGTTAATAATGGGATTTTCATGTTTTTATATGATAACATGATAGATGCGGTGTGCTATGTGGAATTGAGAGATACATTTTAGTTTTGAAAGGAAGGTCATGAGTTCTAGATAACATGGATGATTTAAGATGTTTAAGAGAATGCCGACACTGTTTTGCATCACCTGAGAAGGGTGTGCATTTTTATCACAACCCAAAATTCACCTAGTCGTGATGGTACCTAACCCAACCCGCTAGGTAAGGTAAATAACAGTTACACAATTCTAATGGAATTAATAAGTAATCAATAAGTGAAATAGCTGAATTCCATACAACAACCCAAGAATTAGTAGTACAAGTCATGATCCATTAACACTTAGATTTACAAAGCTGGCACAAAAATAAATACAACATCTATTGGGAGTATACCTAAATAGAGTACAAATCCTAAACTATCAAGGAAAAATGATAGCTATATCCATAAAGCAGGTACATCTTCAATGCCATCTCCCATCATCCACAGCCCACAGTAACCCAGCTCCAAGATATGCACACAAGGTGCAGAAGTGTTATGAGTACAAGGATCTCATATACTAAGAAAGTACCATAAATAAATTCGGTGAGGTATTATAGGCAAGAATTATTAATGATACTCGCTAATAACCTTTTCAATTAAGAAATCTCACAAGTACACATGAATAATATTATCAAGCTATAAATCACAGACAAAGTCTTCTCATGTGATGACCCAAAAGGGTCATCCCATATATTCTATCTAATTCTATGTTCCGAGGTCGTGAAAACCTCCTTCTATCTCATCTCGATTTACATGCGCAGCCCGGGCGTGTAGCCGGGAAGCCTTTATGTGAAAAGCTGATAAAAATGAAAATTTTATATTGAAAATTTGAATAAAGTCGACTTCAGTCAACGTTTTTGGTAAATTGACCCGGACCCGTGATTTGATGGTCCCGAAGGGTCCGTAGGAAAATATGGGACTTGGGCGTATGCCCGGAATCGAATTCTGAGGTCCCAGGTCCGAGAAATGAATTTTTAAAGAAAATTATTTTCTGAAAAATATAAAGGTTTTTGAAAATGAAATTTGAGGTGAAACCTGTGATATCGGGCCCGCATTATGATTCCGAAGCCAGGTACAAGTTCAATATGATTTATACGTGTTATCTGTGAAATTTGGTAAGAAACGGACTTAGTTTGACGTGATTCAGACCTTAAATTCAAAACTTAATGTTTAAATAAGTTTGAAGAATTTTTATGAATTTTAAGATTAATTCATCGTGTTAGTATTTTTTTATGTGGTTTGAAACCTCGAGCGATGAGTCCATGTTAAGTTATATGACTTGTGTGTGTGGTTGGATGGGGTCCCGGGGGGCCTCAGGTACATTTATGATGCTCATCGGGTGTTATTAGAACTTGGGAGATAGCTGAACCATTGCTGGTTCTGATGTCTCGCACTTGCGATGGACCTTCTGCAGGTGCGGCAAAGAGCTCGCAGGTGCGGAAATTAGCCCAAACCCCCAATCCTCGCAGGTGCGGTTAGTTTTCCGCAGATGCAGAACCGCGGGTGCGGCCATTTGATCGTAGGTACGACCACAGGCTTTTTAGTGGGTTTTCGCACCTGCGATGGTAATTCAGCAGGAGCGGGACCGCACGGCGCATATGCGGAATTTCTGGGCAATTATATCAAATCCGAGGGTTTATGTTATTTTCACCATTTTCGAATTGGGGAGCTCGGGAGAGGCGATTTTTGGAGGCTTTTGCACCTGGATAACTCGGATAAGTGATTTCTATCCATTATAGACCAATTTCCATGATTCCAATCTTAAATCCAACCTTTAATTTCGAAAATTTTGCGTAGAAAATGATATAAACTTCATAGACCAAATTATTGAGTTTTGATTGGGTTTTGGCCTCCGATTTGAGAGATTTTCATATGTTTAGACTCGTGAGTGAATGGGTGTCCGGAAAATATAATTTTTACCCAACTCAGAGACGTGGGTCCGGGGAACTTTTTTTGCAATTTTCCTAATTTCGCGTCTTAGCTTCGAATTTATTAGTTAAACTAGTTGCTTGTAGTATTATTTACATGATGCCATTGATTATATTAGATTTGGGCCATTGGGAGTCAGATACCCGTGGCAAGAACGTGATTTCAAGTTTGATTTGAGCGGCTGAGGTAAGTATCTTTCCTAACCTTGTGTGGGGGAATTTCCCCTTAGGATTTGAGTCTGCTATGTTGATTGTAGTCCGTGTACACGAGGTGACGAGTGCATGCTTGGACTTGTTTGTGGAAAATTGACCCTTTAGGTATCTTAGGTCCTTATATTCGCCGAGTATGAATTGTCCTTAGCATGATTGAATTTCCTAATTTCTAATGTCATCCTTATTTGCTCAAATGTGGAAGTTCTTACTTTCGGATTTACTCCTAATTGACTTATCCGAAGATTATTATTTCCTCTACTGTCATGCTATGTCTTCTTAACTGCTTATCTAAAATTTGCAATTATCTTCATCTCCACCTATAATTGTTTTGGGTATTAAATGAATTTATGATTATTCTCTTCTGCTTGTCCTTAAGTGGAAATTGTTGAATATTCTCGTAACTGCTCAACCTTAAAAGAAGTTTAGATATTCTATACCTTTGTGACTTGCCCTTATATGGGGTTATCGGATTTTGGTTGATTTTTTGTTGTTCACCCGTGTAATTAGGTGCGGATGTTACATGATATATTGCTTCCTTGTTGAGTAATTCGTAATATGCCTAACTCTCCTTATTATGTTTGTTTCTCGTGAACTGGTCTTGCCTATCTTGTGGTCGAAGGTTCTTGAGTTGATGTATTAATTGTATCTTGAACTGTTTCCATTGTTGTTGTTGTACTTGTTGTGGTGATGCACGAGGTTTATGCCGTGCGGTCGTTGATATGGGATTTGCATGAGGTTTCTTCCGTGGCGTGTTTACTACTGATATTGCACATGGGGCGTGATAAGGCGGGATACGAGATTGAGTGTTGCTCATGTGGCGTGACAAGGTGGGAACATGTTTATGCACGTGTGGCGAAACAAGGCGGGCATATACTTTACTATTGCACACATGGCGTGACAAGGTGGGTTATGTCAGGGATTGGTTGTGATACTTGTGTTGGCCTGGGGGTATTCCTTTTTGTTGATATTGTGTACTGGAACATTTACCGTGTGAGTTTATTCGTGTGGAAACTTATGAGATGAAAATGTATGTGTTGCCCCTTTTGTTTTCCTTATGTCTATTGGTTGTTGAAATCATGTTAGGACACATGCACAAGCATACACATAGTTAAGTACTACTAATGGATTCAGGACTCCTTGTTGTTTTCAAGTATAGATACTCTTGTTGTGCTTACCGTATGGGTGGGAATGACTCAATTGGCACGTGAGTCGTCCGTGCAGTTAGTACTCGAATGAGGGCGCAAGATGCCAAGTGTTAGGGTTCGAATATTAGGACCCATAAATGGTGATTTGTCCGAGGTTCGGGACCTCGTGGAGATGGCTATGAATTTGATGTAGAAGTGGTTGAAGTTGTTGATTCATCCCATGTACGTGTTGCATACTTATATGCCGGATTTGTTTGTGTTCTATTCAGTCTTGTGTTACTTCATGGTCTTTCCACTGATATTTATTGTTTTCCTTCAATATCGAATTCACTGTCTTGTTAGATATATTGCGTAGCCTTTATGTGTATATCATCATTTCCCTGATTCCTATATTGATACTTGTTCAGTTTTATTAGACCAGTGGGTGTCTTGACTAGTCCTCGTCACTACTTCACCGAGGTTAGTCTTGATATTTACTGGGCACCGCTGTGGTGTGCTCATACTACTCTTCTGCACATTTTTTTGTGCAGATTCCAGGTTTTCGCATAGCCGGCCGATCGATTATCAGTAGCGCGGTTTCTATTGTGGAGACTCAAGGTAAAACCGCTTCAGGGTTCACGGTTTCGGAGTCACCATCTTATATTTTTGTTTGCATTGTTGTACCTATTTATGAACAGTGGTATTCTTAGGAGTTTAATGTAAATTTTTAAAAGCTTATGGCTTGTACTTCCGGGTTTTGGGAAATATACAATGTGTACCGGATCACTTGCTTCAGAAAAATATTAGATTTTATTTATTATTGTTGATTATTCCATGAATATTAGGCTTACCTAGTCCTTAAGACTAGGTACCATCATGATACCCAACAGAGAGAGATTTGGGTCGTGACAAGTTGGTATCAGAGCTCTAGGTTTATAAGTGCTACGAGTCATAAGCGGATTTGGTAGAGTCTTGCGGATCGGTACGGAGACGTCTTTACTTATCTTCGAGAGGCTACGGAACTATTAGGACAATTTCACTTCCTTCATTCCTATCGTGCGAGTTCATTGATCTTGAAGTTTGAAATTATCGTTCCATTCTCTCACCGATGGTGAGGACACGAGCGGCAGTTACTGATGATGTTACCCCAAAGAAAATGTCGCAGGGGTCAGAGACGGAGGCCAACAAGGAGCACGTGCCGCAGTTAAGATGCCTACCAGAGCAGGCGTTGAGGAGTCGCTAGTAGCTCTAGTTGGGGGACAGGTACTGGGGGTGCCTGTTGCTACCTCGGATTTCAGGAGACTTGAACGCAGTTTTGAGTAAAATTGGTACAACGACTCAGGCAGGGTTGATTTTCGTGCATCAATTACTTCACAGATAAGGGGAGGAGTTCAGACTCCCACCGTCTACACTGCAGAGCAGCGAGATCATATTGGTCAAGTTCCAGTTGTCATGGCAACAAGACATGTGGTTTCAGTTCAGCCCCTGGTTAGGACAGCAACAACGGAGGTAGACCACCTTGGGATTTAGAGGTACTGGAAGTACCACCGGTCTATCTTTCAGTGGATTGGCGGCGGGTAATGCCTAGGGTTTTCTGGAGAGTGTCACCATATTCTTCGTATTTCAGGTAATGTGGAGACGAGCGGGATTGCTTTTGTCACGTCTCAGGTCCAGAATAGTGGATTGATCAGTGGTGGCGGCATATGATTTGGGGTAGCCTGGCCGAGTTAACTTTACTAGCATGGATTCAGTTTTCGGAGATGCTTTGAGAGAGTTTCACCTCAGATCCTTCGGGATGTACAACGCACAGAGTTTGAGTAGTTGCGTCAGGGCGCTGTGTCACTATTGGAGTATGCCGTTGGATTCAGTGAGTTGGCCAGATATACACCTCACTGGATTGTTTCAGTTAGGAGGAGAGTTTGTAGATTCATTGAGGGACTCAGGCATGGTAGAGAATTTTGGGTCAACCAGTTCAGTTGCATTACCAGCTTCGCATGGGAGCGTTTCAGGTAATCATGGGTCTCAGAGGATCCGTATTGTATATTTTCCACAGTCACATCGACAGAGAGATTGTTTTCAGTGTGGATATGTTAGCCACATTGTGAGAGATTGTTCAAGGATTCAGGTGGGAGAGTTATAGCAGGGTGTTCAGGTGAGTAGAGGGCTCCTAAGAGGGGGAGACCCGACCCGTTGATGTGTTGCATATAGTAGGCTAGAGGTCGTCGTGTCAGATATCATCACCAGGTATGGCTTGATATGCTAAAGTGGGGTACCATTGTATTTCACTATAGTTCTGTTGGTCAGGACGAGTTTCCATTATTTGTTGTCTCATTTATGAGTGAGTTTCATGTATTGCCCTCTATTTTTTTGCTTGCTCCTGTTTGGAGATTCTATGAGTAGTAGCCGTGTCTATAATTGTTTATTTCATCCTTGCTAGTGGTGAAACTGGAAGTGAGTCCATGTCGTCCCTTGTGGTAAGCCTTATGTGATTCTCATGAGTATTTTGTTTTCGAGCTGTGATTTGATACTCCATCGAGATGTGAGATCAGCTTGCGTTATGTTTTTTTTATTATCAGATGAGATGAGTTAAGGGAGAAAATTCTAGGGATATGATATATACTCGGCATGTGACCTAGCGTTGAGGGCGAGACCCTCGTGATTCTTTGTGATTTGATATGTTTGGACCGAGCTAAGTACCGCGGTGGAAATTTTATCAGGATGGAATCCTTGTGATTTGTTCATATGCTTTGCTTCTTCCTTGTTATATGTCGTTTTGTAATTTCGCATTGATAGAGAGTTGTGCCTGTTGGGCTTGTTTGATAGTTTCCTTATGTGTTCCTCCTTTCATATTCAGTCATTTTCGTTTTGTGCTCCTTGAGTTTTATCTTGCGGGGTGTGTGCCCGGTGGTGTGAGTTGTGGCTTGGTGATTTGGGTGTCAAGGTTATGAAGTCTTCGTGTTTCTTGAATTATTATCAATGTGATGGAGGTTGGGAATATAGTTTTATCGGATATGAGGCTAATTGCCAATGCTGAGTTGATTTCAGGCAGTTTCGGTGATCAAAAGTGCTATTGAGCCTATGTGTGATGTGCTATGTTGTGTGGTGGTGCCTTATGGGCGTAGACCTGAGTTGATGCAGCTGGTTGAGTCTAATACCGGACATGGATTTAGAATCGGGTCTTTTGGAAATGAGTAGAAAGTGAGGAATTAAGGTAAGAGGCTTATCGATGATGATGAGAAGGCTATATGGCAGTTGTGATGGTGTCACCAGGCTTATGTAGTTTGGGGTGACGTGGGATCACCCGCGGGTGTGTGTTGGAAATATGCAATCAGTGATTTGATGAGTTCAAAGTGAATCTTAGCACGTTCGAGGACGAACGTTTGTTTAAGATGGGGAGATTGTGATGACCCAAAAGGGTCATCCCGTATATTCTATCTAATTCTGTGTTCCGAGGTCGTGAAGCCCTCCTTCTATCTCACCTCGATTTGCGTACGCAGCCTGGGCGTGTAGCCGGGAAGACTTTATGTGAAAAGCTGATAAAAATGAAAATTTTGTATTGGAAATTTGAATAAAGTCGACTTCAGTCAACATTTTTGGTAAACGAAACCGGACCCGTGATTTGACGGTCCCGGAGGGTCCGTAGGAAAATATGGGACTTGGGCGTATGCCCGGAATCGAATTTCGAGGTCCCAGGTCCAAGAAATGAATTTTTAAAGAAAATTGTTTCCTGAAAAATATAAAGGTTTTTGAAAATAAAATTTGAGGTGAAACCTGTGATATCGGGCCCGCATTATCATTCTGAAGACCGGTACAGGTTCGATATGATTTATACGTGTTATCTGTGAAATTTGGTAAGAAACAGACTTAGTTTGACGTGATTCGGACCTTAAATGCAAAACTTAATGTTTAAAGAAGTTTGAAGAATTTTCATGGATTTTTAGTTTAATTCATCGTGTTAGTGTTGTTTTGATGTGGTTTGAAACCTCGAGCGAGTCCGTGTTAGGTTATATGATTTGTGTGTGTGGTTGAATAGGGTCTCGGGGGGCCTAGGGTACGTTTAGGATGCTCATCGGGTGTTATTAGAACTTGGGAGATAGCTGGACCATTGCTGGTTCTGGTGTCTCGCACCTGCGATGGACCTTCCACAGGTGCGGACACGCAGGTGCAGTGAGGAGCTCGCAGGTGCGGAACTTAGCCCAAACCCCCAATCCTCGCAGGTGCGGTTAGTTTTCCGCAAATACGGAGCCGCGGGTGCCGCCATTTGACCACAGGTACGACCCCAAGCTTTTTTTTGGGTTTTCGCACCTGCAATGGTAATTCTGCAAGTGCGGTCCTAGGGGCGCAGGTGCGGAATTTCTGGGAAAATATATCAAATCCGAGGGTTTATGTTATTTTCACCAATTTCAAATTGGGGAGCTCGGGAGAGGTGATTTTTGGAGGCTTTTTCACCTGAGTAACTTGGGTAAGTGATTTCTATCCGTTATAGACAAATTTCTATGATTCCAATCTTAAATCCAACCTTTAATTTCGAAACTTTTGGGTAGAAAATGGGATAAACTTCATAGACTGAATTATTGAGTTTTTATTGGGTTTTTGGCCTCCGATTTGAGAGATTTTCATATGTTTAGACTCGTGAGTGAATGGGTGTCCGGAAAATATAATTTTTACCCGATTCCGAGACATGGGCCCGAGGAACTTTTTGGGCAATTTTCCTAATTTCGCGTCTTAGCTTCGAATTGTTAGTTAAACTAGTTGCTTGTAGTATTATTTACATGATGCTATTGATTTGATTAGATTTGGGCCATTGGGAGTCGGATACCCGTGGCAAGAACATGATTTCAAGTTTGATTTGAGCGGTTGAGGTAAGTATCTTGCCTAACCATGTGTGGGGGAATTTCCCCTTAGGATTTGAGTATGCTATGTTGATTGTAGTCCGTGTACGCGAGGTGACGAGTGCATGCTCGGACTTGTTTGTGGAAAATTGACCCTTTAGGAATCTTAGGTCCTTATATTCGTCGAGTATGAATTGTCCTTTGCATGATTGAATTTCTTAATTTCTAGTGTCATCCTTATTTGCTTAAATGTGGAAGTTCTTACTTTCGGATTTACTCCTAATTGACTTATCTGAAGATTATTATTTCCTGTACTGTCATGCTATGTCTTCTTAACTGCTTATCCAAAATTTGCAATTATGTTCATCTCAACCTATAATTGTTTTGGGTGTTAAATTAATTATGATTATTCTATGCTGCTTGTCCTTAAGTGGAAATTGTTGAATATTCTCGTAACTGCTCAACCTTAAAAGAAGTTTAGATATTCTATACCTTCGTCACTTGCCCTTATATGGGGTTATCGGATTTGGGTTGATTTCTTGTTGTTCACCCATGTAATTAGGTGCGGCTGTTACATGATGTTTTCTTTCCTTGTTGAGTGATTCGTAATATGCCTAAGTCTCCTTATTATGTTTTTTTCTCGTGAACTGGTCTTGCCTATCTTGTGGTCGAAGGTTTTTGAGTTGATGTATTAATTGTATATTGAACTGTTGCCATTGTTGTTTTTGTACTTGTTGTGGTGATGCACGAGGTTTCTGCTGTGTAGTCGTTGATATGGGGATTTGCACGAGGTTTCTGCCGTGCTGTGTTTACTACTGATATTGCACATGCGGCATGGTAAGGCGGGATATGATATTGAGTGTTGTGAATGTGTCGTGACAAGGTGGGAACGTGTTTATGCACGTGTGGCAAAACAAGGCGGGCATATAATTTACTATTGCACACGTAGCGTGACAAAGTGGGTTATGTCAGGGATTGGTTGTGATACTTTTGTTGGCCTGGGGGTATTCCTTGTTGTTGATATTGTGTATTGGAACACTTACCGTGTGAGTTTATTCGTATGGAAACTTATGAGATGAAAATGTACGTGTTGCCCCTTTTGTTTTCCTTATGTCTATTAGTTGTTGAAAAATCATGTTAGGACACCTGCACAAGCATACACGTAGTTAAGTACTACTAATGGATTCAGGACTCCTTGTTGTTATCAAGTATAGATACTGTTGTTGTGCTTACCGTATGGGTGGGAATGACCCAATTGGCACGTGATTCGTCCGTGCAGTTAGTACTTGAATGAGGGCGCAAGATGCCAAGTGTTAGGGTTCGAATATTGGGACCCGTAAATGGTGATTTGTCCGAGGTTCGGGACCTCGTGGAGATGACTATGAATTTGATATAGAAGTGGTTGAAGTTGTTGAGTCATCCCATGTATGTGTTGCATACTTATATGCCGGATTTGTTTGTGTTCTATTCGGTCTTGTGTTACTTCATGGTCTTTCCACTGATATTTATTGTTTTCCTTCAATATCAAATTCACTGTCTTGTTAGCTATATTCCGTAGCCTTTATGTGTAGATCATCATTTCCCTTATTCCTATATTGATACTTGTTCAGTTTTATTAGACCAGTGGGTGTCTTGACTAGTCCTCGTCACTACTTCACCGAGGTTAGTCTTGATTCTTACTGGGCACCTCTGTGGTGTGCTCATACTACTCTTCTGCATATTGTTTTTGTGCATTTTCCAGGTTTTCGCATAGCCGCCCGATCGATTGTCAGTAGCGCGGTTGCTGTTGTGGAGACTCAAGGTAAAACCGCTTCAGCGTTCGCAGTTTTGGAGTCACCATCTTATATTTTTGTTTGCACTGTTGTTCCTATTTCTGAACAGTGGTATTTTTAGGAGTTTTAGTTTAAATTCTTAAAAGCTTATGACTTTTACTTCTGGGTTTTGGGAATATACAATGTGTACTGGATCACTTGCTTCAGAAAAATATTAGATTTTATTTATTATTGTTGATTATTCCATAAATATTAGGCTTACCTAGTCCTTAAAACTAGGTGCCATCACGATACCCAACGGAGGGAGATTTGGGTCGTGACATCTCAGTACACATGAGATAAAGTGCCCAACTTGGTATCAATTAAAAACCCAACATATGAAGAAGACATGCCTAAAGGCATGTATACATCCGAAGCTAGCAAATATAGAAGAGATGAAGCAAAAATCATGTATATATCAAAGGAAGTTTCAAGCAGAGAAGAAATGCAATAACCATATCAAACCTGAGCCATTTTCCTCATGCCGCGTGTACACCATCAAGAGAGAAACATAAGAGGGGACCCTAAGGGGATGGATCCTTATCCACACGCTGAATGGACAACTAATGTGCAAATAATATCTCAACCGCACAGACCACTCACGTGCCAATAATCACAACCCCATGGCCAACTCACGTGCCAATAATCATAACCGAACATACAAATCATGTGCCAATAATCAAAACTGCACGAATAACTCACATGCCAATAGTCACAAGCGCACGGACAACTCACATGCTATCATATCTCAGATCTGCTTGGACAACTCATGTTCTATCATAACTCAACCGCACGGACAACTCACGTGCTACCAGTCCAATCACACAGAAAGCAGATATGTGAGAATACATGTACATGAATAATGGATATCAAATTTCATACTCATGGACTAGTATAAATGACATGTTATGGTGTATGCATGTGTGAAGTGTGCTACCATAGCTCAAATCAGGCAATTATATCACAAAAGTAGCAATTATCATGTTCAATCAGGAGATTAACCAATATGTAACCTCATTCATGATTCAAATAGCCCACAAATGGGTACAAACATGAGAAATATAATAGCAAGAAGTTTAGCAATCAATTCAAGGCATATCGTAGCCTAAGCACTACCCCGAGTATGAATAAATCCCCCAGTGCACGCACATGGGCTCAACCACGCACATGTGCGCCACCCATAGCACGCACCCATCACAAATAACTCAGGCAACTAGTGTCTCAACCAAGTTTAGCCAAGATACTTACATCAACCAAGACAAATCGATGCTCTACAAAAATGCCTTCTCGCAAAAATCAACCTCTGAACGGTTCAAATCTAGCAAACAACAATTTAATAAAATAAAATAATTCCATAGGAATCAAACCCAAATGATAAAGGTCGAATCATTAATCAAATACTCAAAGTCAACCAAAAAGTCAACGCGAGCCCTTACCTCGAAACCCGACTAAACTCACAAATTCTAACAACTAATTTGAATATGAGCCCAACCATACAAGTTTCATCTAAACCCGACTTTGAATCGATGTTCAAAATCCAAATATTCACTTTAGAAATGTTTTGTAAAAAACCCCAAATTTCTCTTTTAATTCATCAATCAAACCAAAATCAAAGACAAAGTGATGAATAATAATCAAAACCAGCCAAGAACACTTATCCAAATCCATGTGGTAAAAATCGGCTAAAACATCGCCTCGATCTGAGCTCACAATCTCAAAATATGATAAAATAAGTTCAAGGTCCGAAAATAGAATCTTATATGCGCTGCCCAGCAATACCCTAAGCACAAGCTGCCTCTGGCCAAAATCCTTCACCATGAACGTGAAGCCCAACTCGTGAACGCGATGAGAAACACATTTAACAAATTGAGAACCCGGACACTCCCCATGAACGCAACACACACAACTCGCAGCTCCCAACTCCCAATCGCCCTTCACGAACGTGATCCAACTTTTGCAAACGTGATGAACTTTATGTACAGACTCTACATGAACACTATTGATGAGTGTGGATTTTAACCACTTATTAGTACCTTCTTTCTTTAGTTTTAGTCTGAAAGTAGTGGTTTTTATTTCCAAATCTAATGAAATTATGTGAATTGCAGCATGTTGGAGGATTGAGGCTCAATGAAGAAATCTAAGTCAAAAAGCAGTATTCTAGCTCAATAAGGCAAAATAGAGAAATTCTAGCAGAAGTGCGGTCCGCAGAAGTAATTATAGGGCCGCACATGATCATGCGATCCACAGAAATAGAATTGTGGCTATAGATGAAGCCTTGAAGCTCTTGAAGAGTTTTGTAGAAGCTCAGTTCGCACAACAAATTGTGCGGACATAAAAACTTGTCACACTGACAAATCTTGATAATTTCAGTGGGTGTAGAAGACCAAGTGTGAAGCCTCTTGAGAATGCGCTCTGCGAAAAAAATATGCAACCGCAGAAGCTGAAGTGCAGCCACAGAGATAATTGTGTGGCCGCAGATTTCCTCCTAATGCAAGAGCAGAAAAAAAGTGCGGTCCACACATGGAATTGTGAGGCCGCAGAACCTCTCAAAGGGCATTTTTATCAGCAAAACTCTAGACCCTATAAATAGACAGGAAACACTTTAAGGGAAATTTTTGTACACTAACAACAACTAGCGGTTATATTTAACTATTTTGGGATATTTGGAGGAACAATTAGAGAAAACTCATTAATTTTACACTTTAATTCTAGTTTTATGTCTTCAATTACTTCTTCTCTTTATTTTACTATGTCAATTATTATGAGTAGCTAGATTTTATCTAGGGTTGAGACCCAACCCTAGTGCGCAAATCTTATGGGTTGTTAATACTAATGCTTGTTTATGCATTATATTTTTAGTGAATGGTTGCAAACATTGATTCATGCCTATTTGGCTTAGTTCATACCCGAGAAAAAGGAACCTAGTCTAGGAAAACTTGACTAACAATAAATTGAGCTAGTTTGGCTTTTGACTAGTTTGATTAAAGGATTTGAACTAGAGATAGAAATAATTCAACTTGGACTCATATCAGTTTCTTAGAGTTCTACCCATTTGGTCTTGAGAAAGCCAATTTGGGCGTAACCACTCTATGACCGAGAGGTATTGAGTGGCTACTTGAGAATTGAGAGTCAAAATACAGCCCGATCTACCAAACAAGAATATACCCATTAGGTTTACACCTAGGGGAAGGTTACATCCCTAGGCTTTTCCTTATTTGATAAAAACACCAAAACAAATTACTCTTTAGTTGCTTTTACTTAGTCTAATTTCTTAGTGTTAAATTAGATAACAATCACCCTCTTGTTTGGAAGTATAATTTAGGTAGTTCATGTTCTCTATTCATGTTTTTACCTTAATACTGATTGTAAACTCCCGGAGTGTAACGACCTAACCGATCGTTTGAACATTTGCAATACGTTCAAATATTTGAAGTCTTGAGTAGCTTCGTATGATGTATTATGACTTGTGTGAATCGTCGATCTTGGGTTTCAGGTTATTCAGAAGTGATTTGGAAGAATGAATTTTATGTTTGAAGCTTTAAGTTGGAAGAGTTGATCAAGTTTGACTTTTGGGTATTCGACCCTGGATCTGAGTTTTGATGGCTCCGTTAAGTACAGATGGTGATTTCGGACTGGGGCATATGCTCAGATTTTAAATTGGAGCTTCCAAAGTGATTTGTTGTAATTTTTGAGAAAAAATGTTAACTTTGAAAAAGCTTTGAATTCCAAAATTTGGCCACAATCAGATTTTTCTTGACCCAGGCCCCGATTTGGATTCCGAGTGTTTGAGAAGCTTCGTAACAATATTTATGAATTGTGTGCAAAATTAGAAGTTATTCCGAGGTGCGTAGGCACATTTTCTGGTAAGTTTTTAAAAATTAAACGTTTTGATTTTATAAAGCTTGAATTCATTGTGATTCGTAGTTTTGATGTTAATTTTGTGTTTTGATCACTCGAACAAGCTCGTATCACATTTTAGAACTTGTTGGTATATTTGGTTGGGATCTCGTGGGGCTCGGGAGAGTCTCGGATGGGTTTTTAATGTGTTTGGTTTGGCATTGTTTTGAGCATAAGCATATAACAATCCAAAGGTCCATTTTTAGTTCTAGAGATCGGAATTCGATTTTGAGACTTCCGGGAGTTTGATAATGATTTATAAGAATGATCTGGAATGTTTGGTCTAATTTTATTAAGTCGCGATTGGGTATTTACTATGAAGCATGAGTTAATTATTTAACGAGCGAAGTTGGTATCACATTGAGCAAATGAGCTCTGAATTGAGTTTCAACTGAAAGATTAGGTTCATAATATAAATTTTGACACATAGGAGCAACAATTGTCGAATTTCTAGTTCGTATGAGGGAGTTAGAGTCTTTTTAATGAAGAACAATATGCTGGTGTAAGCAAGTTCTGGTGCGCACCTTTGACGACCAGATTTGGTACTTTAGCGACGAGTATTGAAATTTTAGCGACCACATTAGTGTTTTTATTGGGAAGCTTTTTTAATAAGCTCATTTCAACATTTTTGGAGCTACAAAACTCGGATTTGGGCGATGTTTGAGAGGATTTTCACCACATGGATTGGAGTAAGTATTTTTGACTCGGTTTTGATTATATTCCATGATTCCATCTTCATTTTTAATCTTTAATTTGATGAATTTAAAGGAGAAATGGGATTTTTTATCAAAACTTTTCTAACTTGAATATATGAGATTTGAACATCGATACAGAGTCAGATTTGAGTGAAACTAGTTTGGTTGGACTCGTAATTGAATAGGTTGTCAGATTTTGTGAGTTTTGTCGGGTGTCGAGGTGCGGTTCTGGTTTTGAATTTTTTGTTACTTTGGGCTTTTGATTAAAGATTCGACCTTTATCAATTGAGTTTGTTTCCTTTGGCATTATTTGATGTTTTTGAGTTGTTTCTAGCTAGTTTCGAGCCGTTCAAAGGTCGGTATGCGCGGGATGATATTTCTAGAGTATTATGTGGCTTGCTCGGTATTGGATTTGGTTTTTTCGAGGTAAGTAACACTTCTAAACTTGGTGATAAGAGTATGAACCCCTGAATATACATGTTATATGTTGGTGGTGAGGTGAAGCACATGCTAGGTGACTGGCGTGTGGGCGTGCACTGTGTGAATTATGACTCGGTTATTTTTGTGGTAATGTGTAGCTACTTAATCGTGTTTTTATCCATGATATTTCTATGTTCTAGGGTAACTGAGCTATGATCCATGGTAGAAGACATGTTTAGGCTATATTCTTATTCTGTTGGGATCGAGTGAGGTCATATCTGTTGTTGAGTTATTTGCTTAAATTGTAGTTACATACTCAGTCATACTCATTCATTTGCATATCATATCTCAGTCTCTGTTACTACTTATTTATACATCATATCATCATTTTTGGGCTGATTTTCGTGACATTGTGAGCCCAAGAGACTAGAGAGATTGATGACTAAGTTGGGGCCTGAAGGCCGGATTGTGAGTGATATTGATGGGATTAGGCTACACGCTACAACATGTATTATTGATTCATGATGGGATCAGGCTGTCGCCGCATGCTTTATTGATTCATGCCATGATTGTCTTATTATAGCTCTTGGGTTGGATCTGCCCCTCCGGAGTGTGCACATCCACAGTGAGGGTAGTTTCTATTGATTCACGATGGGATTGGGCTGCACACTGCAACAAGATTTATTAGCGTTTGGGCTGGATCTGCCCCGTTCAATGCTGAGTGACTGAGTGTGTTGAGTGATTGAGCGTGATGCGTGGGAGTGTGGGACAATGAGATTGAGTACTCTAAGAGTGTGGGTACATGAGTTCATCATTGTGGTGCATTGCATCAACATGTATACTTGACACACATGCATAGAGATGCATTCCCTCATGTTACATGGTTTTGTGACATTTATGACTTCACATGCACATTGACATGTAGGCATAGAGATGTACTTTCCTCATGCTATCTGATAATGAAACATCTTATTTATTGTTGAAACGTTTTGGAAAAATCACAGTTTTTTGGACTTTGTCATATTTTGGTGATTTCGGTGAAGGAACTGGGTTTTACTGTTATACTTGAAAAACATGATTATTTTCCGTAACTGTGAACTATCTGAGCATTATATCTCTGAGTTATTTCTTGTACCACTTTTATTATATTGTTATGAGCTGTTGTTGGCTATTGGTGTTCTCTGACCTTTGTCTCAGCTCGTCACTACTTTCAACCTAAGGTTAGGTTTGTTACTTATTTAGTACATGGAGTCGGTTGTACTCATACTACACTTCTGCACCTTGCGTGTAGATGTTAGATGCTGGTGTTGCTATGTATGGTGGGAGCTGGTTTTGAAGATGTACCTGCATTCCGATCATAGCTGCCTCTTGATCTTGGTAGCTTTAGAATTTTAATCTGTTCATGTATATTTCAAACAGATGATGTATTTATTTCATACCAGCTTTGTAAACTATAAATGTTAGAAGCTCATGATTTGTACTACCATTCATTGGGAAATGTATAAAGGTTCAGATAGTTTATCATTTATTTGTCTCAATAAATCTCAATAAATTGGATAGTTGTTAATTGGCTTACCTAGCGGGGCGGGTTGGGTTAGGTGCCATCACGACTAGTTAGATTTTGGGTCGTGACACTGAGGAATTCGACCCCGACTCACGTTTGGTATTATAATTTCAACGACCGTTTCCCACTTATTATTGAGTGTAGATTGGACGTGATCAATTTTTGGCACAGTTGGCGGGGAGGTTTTACGATGTTAGCAATATACTTGAGTTTATTTCTTGAAATTTCTTATTTTACTTTCGTGATTTTAACTTGTTGAAGTGGCCGTAGGTACCAAATGGAAAACAACGAACTTGGAAATTTTCCATCAGGAGAGGTGGATGGAGAAGAGGAGCAACATGATGAAAAGCCTCAAGCTCCACAACAAAATTGTCGAGGCCGTGTTCAACAAGACAATGTGCCTCCACCTCCCCCACCTGCACTACCACCACAACCACAAGCGGCGCAATATCGAATTTTTCCATAGTCCCCCTCTCGCATTAGGGCGGGAAACTTTCATATTACCAATTTGATGCTTACTTTTCTTGAGAAACGAGGCTATTTAACTGGTGCGCCGAGTCAAAATGCTTATAAATATTTGAAGGGTTTTGTGGATACGTGTTAGGGGAGCACACAAACAAATGTTTCAGAAGCTGATTTAAGGCTAAGACATTTTCCCTTCTCACTAAGGAGTAAGGCTTTGGATTGGTTGAAATGCTTTCCTAATCATTCTATCCATACTTGGGATGAATTGGCGGCAAAGATTATTTTTCCCGGTCACATGGCTACTGACGAAATTAAAACACACACCTAAATATGCTCGGTAGTCAAAGATAGTATAGTATAATATCGTATCCACAGGGCTTGGAGTTAAAAAGTATTTTCGTAGTTTGTAGCTAGATTTCTATCCACGAGTATCAATAATCGAGGTTTATATGATTAAAGACAAAAATTAAATAAGAATCTAGAGCTAAATGACATGACAATCGCAACAAACATAAGCAAGAAAGATATTAATAGGAGAAAATAGGGATTGATAGGATAGGTGCAAGATAATTGTCTGGGATTTAACTCTAGTTAATTCACTTCTAATGTTCAAGTGAGTCTCTCGAATTCGCTTAATTATTAGTTCAAATGTTTGGCAGAAACTCCTCTCCCGATTAAGTCTCAACCTCAGAATATTAACCAATTTAAGCGCGGTGAAATATGTAAGAATTCGTAATGGATTGGTCTTTAGGAGATCCTCTTTCCATTATCCCCTAACTAGGTTCAATCAACAATTCAACTAGCCTCTCTCGATTACTAAGAAGAATTAATGAATTCAACCAACAAGATAATGCAAAGATATAACAAGTATGCCTCTCTCGACTACATGGACATGTGAATATAGATGCAACGATTAAACACCCATAACGATTCAATACATAAAAACTAGAGTTAATATCCACAAACAAATATCAATACACAAAATCCATCAATCCCAAACTCTTGCCTTAAGTGAGGATTGAATGATGAATCCCTCGTGATTTTGCTTCTCCACCTACTTCTTATCCTCCTTAGGTCTTAGATGTGTAAAAAAATATTTTCTATGTACTTATACCAAGTAGGGTCGGGCCCAGACGAAAATACCTTTTTCTGCTAGAAATAGGAAAATACTCTGTAAAAATTGCACAGGCGCGCAACATGGCACGATGCACCTTGCGGGGCATTAGCGGGTCCCGAGAGTTGGTTTCTGACAGGTGGCAGAATTTTACACAGGCATGGCATGCCACGCGCCGCACTAGTGTTGTTTTCTCAGACTCCGGCTTTTTTCTTGACTTTTTGATATCCAGACGTGGTGTTCGACCCTTGAACGCGATCTCGGCTTAATTCCTTGGTTTTTTACTCAGACTTCAAAGCTCAAAATCACTCGAATTCATTCTGTAATAACCACATAGCTCGAATTCTCCTACAAGGCATAAATCGCACAATTAGTGCAAAACACTAGAGATTAAAGTTCATACTCAATTAAAGTGCAGTAAATTGGAGTGCAATAAGCAACTAAAACACGAGATTATAGCCTACCATCAACTACTCTTCGGTATGAAATATTCACTTTCAAGCAAGAGCTCAATGAACCCTTGCATGAAATTTGTGAGCGCTATCGGACAATGGTGAAGGAGTGCCCAAACAATATATGACCGACAACATGATCCAACAAACTTTCTATCATGGTATTAATGCTATGAACCAATGCATGGTCAATCAATTAGCCGGAGGCAACTTTATGACAACATCTTATGCGAAGGGATGTGAGATTCTTGATGAGATGGCGAAAACTTGTTCGACTTGACAATCAAGAGCTAATTTTCACCAAGGTGATCCTAATATGATTCATCTTCTTAAAGAGTTGAAAGACCATGGGAAAGCCATTGCCGAATTGACAATAACTATGACCCAATTCGTTAAGGCCCAATTTAATCAAGCACAAGCTCCTAAGCAACTTCACTCTATGGAAGGGGTAAATGTGTTGGTCAACAAGAACATGTTCAAGGGTTCACAATTTCAATCCCGAGTGAAAAATTATGCGCAAGATGATGGTAGTTATGATCAAGATGATTCCTATCATGAGCACGAAAAAGAGGTACCATTTGTGAAAAAATAGCAACGGAAACAGAGCGATTTCCAAGGATCCAATCGATAACAATGGTGTTCTCAAATTAACCAAGGCAATTGGGGTCCTAATAATCAAGGGAATTGGCACAACAACAACAACCAAGGAAATTGGGAGGCAACAATCAATGAAGTTGGAGAAACAATAACAATCATGTAAATCGAGGATCGGATTTTCAAGGCCCCAAATGTACCAACAACCTAGAAAACCACTTGCTTATCACTCTCATGGTTTAAGTTCTTCAAATAATGAAATAAGCCGTATAGAGAACATGTTTAGGAAAATGTTGGAGAAGAATGCGGATTTTGGATGCCCAACTTGCCTCATATACCACCTCAATCCATAATCTTGAAGTTCAAATGGGGAAAATCTATCAAGCTCTTACTACTCATCCTAAGGGTGCAATACCAAGTTACAAGGTAGTAAACCCAAAGGGTGGTAACAACGCGTGGCATGCTAAGGAGGTTATCACAAGAAATGGACGAGGGGGAATGCACCCACCTCAAATGAAAGGCGACTTGTGGATGATGACCAAGTGATCCAAGAGGAGGAAATCCCAAGATATGATGTTCAAGCAAGTGATGAGTTTCGGATTGACATTGATGATAGTGTGGAGGAGTCCCAAGAAGAGGTGAACCCGTCTAGGAAGCACATTATTGACAAATCAGAGCCACTAGTGCAAAAGGCTAAGGGAACCATTTCCTAAGCCACCACCTCCTTATCCTAAAAGGATTCCCAAGAAAAATGGTGAGAATAAATTCAAGAATTTTAATCATATGATGAAAGGTCTCTCTATTAATGTGCCATTGGTCGAAGGTTTGGAACAAATGCCCGGTTATGCCAAGTTTATGAAAGATCTTGTGACCAAAAAGAGGTCGATGAATTTTGAAACTATAAAAGTCACTCATCAAGTGAGTGAAATTGTTCATTCCATGGTTCTTAAGTTGGAGGATCCCAGTGCTTTCACAATTCTTTGTACTATTGGGAGTGCTGATTTTTCTAAAGATCTTTGTGATCTTGGGAAGAATATCAATTTGATGCCCTATTTAGTGTTTAAAACTTTGAGAACTGGGAAACCAAGACCTACATCTATGAGGTTTCAAATGGCCGATCGTATAATGAAGAGGCCATTGGGAGTGATTAAGGACGTTTTGGTTCGAGTTGATAAGTTCATTCTTCCGGCAGACTTTGTTATTCTAAATTGTGAGGTTGATTATGAAATGCCTATTATTCTTGGAAGACCTTTCCTTGTTATAATTAAGTCTCTTTTTAATGTGGAATCCGGAAAACACACTTTTCGGGCTGGTGATGAAAAAGTGATATTTCATGTTTGCAAATCTATGTGGCAACCAAATAGCGATGAAGTGTGTTATTTTGTGGATTTGGTGACCGATGTTATTATTGATGAAACAAGTGCTACAATCAATGTTGGTGATATGTTGGAAGCCATTTTGCTCAACTTTGATGATGATGAGATGGACGATTTCATGGAATATGTGAACTCTTCGCAAGGAATGGGGTTCTACAACTATGCACCCCGTAAATTATCTTTGGATCTTGAAAATAGGAAGACTCCTAAAAAGTATTTTATTGAAGAGCCACCTACTTTGGAGTTGAAACCATTGGCAGCACACTTTGGATATGAATTTCTTGGCCCTTGCTCTATTTTACCGGTTTTTCTTCCCTCTTGTTTGACTAACGTGTATGTTGATTCCACATTGGCAGTGTTGCAAAAGAGGACGAAGACTATTGGGTGGACTTTGGTGGATATTCGGGTTTAAGCCCCATATTTTGAATGCATAAGATCAAGTTGGAGGATGGTGCTAAACCGTCCATTGAACATTAAAGAAGACTCAATGAAGCTATGCAAGAAGTGGTCAAAAAGGAGATTATCAAGTAGTTGGACCCATTTTCGATTGTTCATGGACCTCTCTGGTTCAATGTGTCCAAAATAAAGGGAGCACGACGGTTTTTACCAATGAGAAGAATGAGTTTATTCCCACGAGAACGGTCACTGGTTGGAGAGTTTGTATGGATTATCGTAAGCTCAATAAAGTCACAAGGAAAGATCACTTTCCCTTCCTTTCATGGACAAAATGCTCGATACATTGACCGACCTTTCTTTCTATTATTTTCTTTATGGGTACTCGGGATAAAACCAAATTCTTATTGCTCTGGAAGATCAAGAGAAAACCACTTTTACATGTGCTTATGGTACTTTCTCTTTTAAATGAATGCCCTTTGGTTTGTGCAATGCACTGACGACTTTTCAACTGTATATGATGGCTATTTTCACGGATATGGTGGAAGACTAATTTGAGATCTTCATGGATGGATTACTAATGGTTGGAGATTCTTTTGATGATTGTCTTGTAAATTTGGATAAAGTGTTGGCTAGATGTGAGAAGACAAATTTGGTGCTCAATTGGGAGAAATGTCATTTCATGGTTGAGGAAGCCATTTTTCATGGCTATAAGATCTCAAAGAATGGTATTGAAGTTAACAAGGCAAAGATTGAGTTTATTTCTAAGTTCCACACCTCGATGAAGGGTGTGCAGAGTTTCTTGGGCCATGCAGGTTTGTACCGGCGCTTTATTAAGGATATATCGAAAGTGGTGAATCCATTGTGTAAGCTCCTTGAGAAGGATTCCATCATTTCAATAATGATTGTATTAGAGCTTTTGAATAATTGAAGCTCAAGTTGATAGCTACTCGTATCATTACCTCTCCAAATTGAAGTTTGTTGTTCGAGCTCATGTGTGATGCAAGTGATGTAGTGGTTAGGGTTGTTTTGGGGCAATGTGGCAACAAGGTGTTTCACCAAGTTTATTATGCTAGTAAGACCATTAATAGTGACCAAGTCAATTATACCATTACAGAAAAAAAGCTCCTTGCTATTGTGTTTTCTATTGAGAAGTTTCGCCCATACTTGATGGGTGCCAAAGTTATTGTCCACACGGATCATATGGCACTTTGCTATCTTATGAGCAAAAGGAATCTAATGCTTGGTTGATGAAATGGATGCTTTTGTTGCAAGAGTTTGACATTGACCTCCAAGATAAGAAGGGAGGTGAAAATCAAGTGGAAGACCACTTGTCTCATTTGGAGGAGGAGGGGAAGCTACATGACGGCCTTGAAATCAATGACTCTTTCCCCGATGAGAAAATTTTGGCACTATCAATGAAAGAGGTACCATGGTTTACAGACTTGGAAAATTTTCTTGTGAGCGGTATCATTCCAAATTAGTTCTCTTTAATCCAAAGGAACAAAACTAAAAAGGGATTGTCAAGATTACTATTGTGATGAACCATATCTTTTCTGAATTTTCACGGATGGGATGATTAGTAGGTGTGTTCCGAAATAAGAGAAAGGTGATATTCTTGAAGCTTGTCATTCTTCGCCATATGGTGGTACCATGGTGGAGCAAGAACGGAGGCTAAAGTTCTAAGTTGTGGTTTCTACTGGCCTACTCTCTACAAAGATGCAAATGACTTGGTGAAAAGATGTGATGAATGTCAATAAGCCGGTGGAATTTCAAAGAAAAATGAGATGCCTCTTACAACCATCTTGAAGATATCAATCTTTGATGTTTGGGGAATTGACTTTATGGGACCTTTTGTGAGTTCTTGTGGAAATACTTACATTTTGGTCGCGGTGGATTACGTGTCCAAATGGGTTGAGGCCATTGCCTTACCCAAAAATGAGGCAAGAAGTGTAGTGGATTTCTTGAAGAAGAATATTTTTACAAAATTTGGTACTCCATGTACAATCATAAGAGATAGGGCGTCACAGTTTTGCAACAAGGCTTTCGATACCTTACTTAGCAAGTATGGTGTTACTCTCAAGGTCACAACTCTCTATCACCCACAAGCTAGTGGTCAAGTATAAGTCTCCAACCTCAATATAAAGAGTATCTTTTCTAAAATGGTGAATGAAAATCGGATGGATTGTTCCAAGAAGCTTGATGATGCATTGTGGGCATATCAGACGGCTTACAATACACCTATCAGAATGTCCCCATACCGGTTAGTGTTCAGGAAAGCTTGTCATCTTCTGGTGGAACTAGAGCACAAGGCGGTGTGGGCCTTGAAGAAATTGAATCTTGATTGGGATGTAGCTACTAAATTGTAGGTTACACACTTTAATGAATTGGATGAGTTCCAGTACCATGCTTATGAGAGTTCATCCTTGTACAAATAAAACACAAAATATATTCATGACAAGTATATTTGGAACTAGGAGTTCAAGGCCGGTGATCTAGTGTTATTTTTTTAACTCAAGGTTGAGGATGTTTCCGGGGAAGCTTAAGTCCAAGTAGAGTGGCCCGTTTGAAATTGTTGGTGTGAAAACTTTCAGTGTATTGGATTTTAATATCAAGAACAATGAAATATTTTGAGTCAATGGACAACGGGTGAAGCACTATTTTGGGAAAATTTGGAGAGAGCCACGTGGTGTCGGTTATTTAATTCACTTGGGGATGCTATGACATTGCGTCGTGCCACAAAATTAAATAAGGCGCTTCTTGGGAGGCAACCAAAGTTCTTTTCCTTTTTCTCTTTTTTTTTTAGATGTTATTTGGTTTTTTTAACTTGATTTGAAGTGTGTTACAAGGATGAGTGTTAGATGAGAAATGGTAGACAGGGTGGTGTCATCAAAACAGGAAATGCGGACCGCACTTTTTCTTTGTGTCGCCGAAGAAAAAGAATGCTATTGCAGATGCTCTTGTGTGGTCCCATGTTTCATCTGCGGATCGCATTTGCAAGAGTAAACTCAGATGTCAAATGAAAGGTCCTTTGAACTTTTCACCTGACAGTGCGGATCATAAATGCAGACTTCTGGAAAGTTTTGCGGTGATACATGAGATTGTGCGGACCGCATAATTGTGTTGACCCATTGCACCCCAGGTAACAGAGTGCAGTCAGCACTTGAAATTATTCCGCCGCACTCGACATTCTAACCCACATTATCCTCTGAGTATAAATAGAACAAAAGCCTTCAGTTTACACTTTTCACACTCTTGAAATTCACTGTTACCCTAAGGAAACTACATGAGGACTTTGCACTTTCATCACACACCACCATTTGCACTCACCTAGATCTTTGCACATTTACATCATCTGGTGTTTTTAATTTACTGATTAATTCTATTTCATTTTTTTATTTTTGAATTAATTTTACCCTTTCAACTATGTTTAGGCCATCCATTATTATATTCTTTCAGTGTATCCATGTGGGGTTGTTTTGATTACTGGGTCATTGATAAAGCATGTTAGACTGGGTTGAGATAACTGATTTTCATGTCTATACCATGTTACCAAGTAGATTTCAACAAAAATTTGCATGACCTAGGTAGAAAAGAGACCTGCCTTCTTCTGTTCTTGAATGTGCGGACCGCACTTGAAATTATACGGTACACAATCTGCTTGTTTAAAAAAACTTGTTGGATGCTGGTTCTATGGCCGCACATTAATTTTGCATATCGCATAATTTATTCTGAGGCCTCAAGATGGTCTGCAGTGTCAATCAGAGGCTTGCCCTGGGAGCATCTTATGTGCGGACCACACTTACAATTGTGCGGGCCGTAGATGAATCATGCGACCGAATAAGGCCTCCACACTGTCTATCAGAGAGGGTGCATTTGAGCCCCTTGCACATCTACGCAGAAGTGCATTCACACTAGGAATATTGCTGTCCACACTTCCACTTCCGCGGACCGCACTTCCCCTATTTCTTCAACATGTTTATTCAACTGCAACCTCACTGCTTCTATGTTGTCCTCACTTATTTATATGAGTCTTAACTATTCTAAAACATGAATTTCGACTGACAATTCTCTCTATGACTATACAGGCAATGGTACAATCATAAGGTCGAGTTGAATCTACCAAAGGGAGAGGAGAATCTCTAAGGGGTAGGGGCAGAGGTGCCTTGCCCCCAAGTGTGCAGAAAGCAATCTTCAAGAAGACAACAACAAGCCGAGGGAGAGGTAGAAACCTCTAAAAGTCTAGCTCATATGCCCTGTCTAGGGAAGTCTCTGAGGGGAATTTTGTATCATTACGCAGGAGCACTGATAAGTGGGAATTTTAACCACTTATTACCTCTTTTTAGCTTTCGTTTTAGTCCAAAAAAGTTTAATTGTATTCTCTAAAACTGATGAAATATGCTTAATTGCAGGAGTATTGGAAAATAAGCCACTACAATGAAATCCAACTCAAGAAGGAGTGATTTGAACAAGGACAAAAAAATCAGGCACATAAGCTCAAGGGCGGGCTGCAAATTTTAATCTGCGGCCGCAGAATGTGAAGGAAAATCAATAGAGTCCCAGCGCAAAGTGCGCACCGCATAATTATTGTGTGGCCGCAGAACTACGCAAGAGCCAAAGTTCAGAGAGTCTAATTTCAAGCTCAACAAGAAATGCAGACCACACACTAATTGTGCGGTCGCAGAAATCAGCTATACGACCGCACTCAGGAAATGTGCGGTTCACAGAAGAGCCATGTGCGGTTGCACTCAGAATTGTGCGGACCGCAGAACATGAGACATGCGGCCGTAATCCACAATTGTACGGCCTCTGAGTCAACTCCTATCAAGAATGTAGAGAAGTGCGGCCCATATATAGAATTGTGCAACTGCAGAACCTCTAAAAGGGAATTTTGTCCGAAAATTCTAGCTTTGTATAAATAGACTACTTTTACGAAATTAGGCCATGTTTTAACTATTGAAAGTTATGTAGCCGTTTTTCTTTACCCATTTAGAAAACTTTAGCATACTTTTGTGATTTAACATTGGATTTTTATCTTTTAATCTTGCAATATGAGTTTTATCATCTTTTCTTCTCTATTTTCTTCTTTACCCATTATGAGTTACTAGATGTTTGTGTTGTGACCCAACCCTAATTTGGTCTTGTTTATGATTGGGTGTTTATTATTTAGCCTTGACTTTCTCTTAATTGTAGAATTAATAGTTGCTCTACTTGAGAAACAGAGACTTAGTCTAGAAAAACTTGGCTAACAAGAATTTGGGATAAAATCAAGAGATTGATAGTCCAAATTAAAGGGTTGAACCTAGAGATAGTAAAATGTGACTTGAGCATTTTATCAACTATTTTGTACAATACCCATTCGGCCTTGAGAAATCCAAATAGGGCAAAATCACTCTCTTACCGAGAGGTATTGAGTGGGTATTTGAGTGTTGATAGCTATAATACACCCCGACTAAGAAAACAAGCTTTAAAGTTTACAACCCATTAGAGCACCTAGGTGAAGGTCATCGCCCTAGGCCTTTTTATATATATGAAAAACACCTAAAAACAATATTCCCCAGTTTTATATCTTAGATTTTTAATCCTTAGCGTAATTTTAGAAGTACAAACAAAATAGTATTTGTGGAAGTGCAATATAGATACTTCACATGCTCTATCAAAATATATACTACTAATTCCCCACTCAACTCCCTGTGGATTCGATCCCGACTCCTTGTTGGGTATTATTATTGCAAATATTAGTTCATGCCTATTTGACTTGGTCTCTACTTGAGAAGGAGAGACTTAGTCTAGGAAAACTTGACTAACAAGAAATTGGGATAAAATCAAGAGATTGATAGTCCCAATTAAAGGGTTGAACCTAGAAATAGTAAAACCCAACTTGAGCATTTTATCAACTGTTTTGTACAATATCCATTCGGACTTCAGAAAGCCAAATTGGGCAAAATCAATATCTTATAGAGAGGTATTGAGTGGGTATTTGAGTGTTGATAGCTATAATACACCCCGGCTAACAAAACAAGCTTCAAAGTTTACAGTCAGTTGGGCAAACGCCTAGGTGAAGATCATAACCGTAGGCCTTTTTATATATTTGAAAAACATCCAAAAACATTATTCTCTAGTTTTATATCATAGAATTGTAATCCTTAGTGTAATTTTAGAAGTACAACCAAAACAATATTTGTGGAAGTGCAATTTAGATACTTCACGTGCTCTATCCAAATATATATTACTAATTCCCCTTTCAGCTCTCTGTGGATTCGATCCAGGCTCTTTGTTGGGTATTATTGTTGCAATTGACCGTTTCATAACCTCGAATAGAGGTGTGACTTGGACGAGATCCATTTTTGGCGCCGTTGCCGAGGAGCTAAAAACGGATTTAGCTATATATTTGGTTTTGCATGTGAATTGTCTTCTTTTACTTCCCTGTTACTAATCTTTTTGGTGAAACAATTATAGGTGAAACAATGGCTCTCAACAACAATGATCCTCTCGGAAACATGCCATTGGAGGACCTGGACGTGGAAGAGGACCATGTTGAGGAGGTTTCTCTTGAACCTCAAGCAAATAGACAAGATCGACCGTCTTAAGACAACGTCCCCGTTCCACCTCCATCTCCACCAAGAGCGGATCCAAACCGGGTGTTGCCGAATGAAGGGTATGCAAGTGCCATAGTTCCGCCCCACATTAAGGCGGGAAACATTCAACTCACAAATGTTATGCTCACATTTCTATATCAACGAGGATTTTTCACCAGGGCTCCGAATCAAAATGCGTACAAACAATCGAAGGGGTTTGTGGACACTTGTTGGGGGAGTAAACAGTCAAACATTTTCGAGGATGCTTTAAGATTGAGGCTATTTATTTTCTCTCTATGGGGGAAAGCCTTGGATTGGTTAGAAAGGTTCCCAAACCGTTCCATCTATACATGGGATGAATTGGCGGAGAAATTTATTTCCAAGTTCTTTCTCCCGGGCATATGGATACTCTTAGAGATGAGATTTTAGCATTCAAACAAGAACCCAATGAGCCTTTACATGAGATATGGGAGAGGTACCGAACTATGGTGAAAGAGTGCCCAAAAAATGACATGGCGGAGGCTATGATTCAAGAAACTTTCTATAGGGGCATCTATACTACCAATCAATGCGTGGTCAACCAACTTGCCGGTGGAAATTTCATGAAAATGCCATATGCAGAGGCTTGTGAGATCTTAGATGAAACAATGGATACTTCATCAGCATAGCAGAGTAGAGAAAATATTCCTCAAGGTGATCCAAACGTGATTCACCTACATAAAGAATTGCACGATCATGGGCAAGCAATTGCCGAGTTGACCACCACAATGAATCAATTAGCCAAGGATCAACTTCAACAAGTGAAAGGTCTTAAGTAAGCCGATTCAATGGTTGGAGTTAATATGATGGTAAACAAGAGACGGCAAAAGGGTCCTCAAGTGCAAAACCGCGTGGAACATTATGTGCAAGAACATAGTGGGTTTGATCAAGATGAATCTTACAATGAATAAGAGGAGGAAGTACAATATGTGAAAAACTTCCACGTGCAAGGAAATAACTCTCAAGGACCGAATCAACAACAATGGCGACCTCATGGTAATCAAGGGAATTGGAATTCTAGAAACCAAGGCAATTGGAATAGTGGTAACAACCAAGGGAATTGGAACAATCAAAACAATCAAGGAAGTTGGAATGGTAAAAATAATCAAGGCAATTGGAGGGGCATTAGTCAAAGATATTGGGGAGGCAACAAACAAGAGGGATGGAACAATAACCAAGGAAATTGGGGGTTGGGCTTTTAAAGGCCTCCAACGTATCAACAACCGAGCAGCCTGCATCCTTATCCTTCCTATGGTCTAAGCTCTTCCAATAATGATATGGGGCAAATTGAGAACACGTTCAAACAAATAATGGAGAACAACGCCGACTCCGATGCTCAACTAGCCTCTCACAACACTTTAATTCACAATTTGGAAGTTCAACTGGGAAAATCTCGCAAGCTTTAAACACTCATCCTAAGGTGGAACTACCAAGTGACACTGTGGTGAACCCAAAGGGTGGGAACAATAGGGGACATTCCATGGCCGTTACTACAAGGAATAGAAAATTGTGGATTATGAGCAAGTGGTACAAAAAGATGAGATCCCAAACAATGTGGTGCAAGAAAATGGTGAAGTAAGAATTGATATTGATGATAAAGTGGAGGAGACTCAAGAGGAAGTGAACTCGTCTAGGGAGCACATTGTTGACATAACGGAACCACTAGTGCCAAAGGCTAAGGCACCAATGCCAAGGCCTCCTCCTCCATACCCTCAAAGGCTTTCCAAAGAACAATGGCGAGAATCAATTCAAGAAGTTCATTGACATGATGAAGAATATATCTATTAAGGTGCCATTGGTTGGGGCTTTGGAGCAAATGCCCGGTTATGCAAAGTTCATGAAGGACTTGGTGACAAAGAAGCGGTCCATGAATTGTGAAACTATACAGATGACTCATCAAGTGAGTGCAATTGTGCATTCAATGGATCCTAAATTGGAAGATCCCGACGCTTTCGCAATCCTTTGTACCATTGGGAGTACCGACTTTGTTAAAACTCTTTGTGATCTTGGGGGAAGTATCAATTTGACGTTTTATTCAGTCTTCAAGACTTTGGTAATTGGGAAACCAAGACCCACATCTATGAGATTACAAATGGTGGATCGTATCATGAAGAGACCATTGGGTATAATTGATGATGTGTTGGTTCGTGTTGATAAATTCATTCTCCCGTCGGATTTTGTGATTCTTGATTGTGAAGTGGACTATGAGGTGCTGATTATTCTGGGTAGACCTTTTCTTTCTACGGGGAAGGCTCTTGTTGATGTGGAAGCCGTTGAGCTCCCTTTCCGGGTGGGTGATGAAAATGTGGCTTTCCATGTGTACAAATATATGAGGCAACCGAATAGCAATGAAGTGTGTTCGTTTGTGGACTTGGTGAACGATGTGATTATTGATGATACTAGTGCCATGATGAATGTTGATGGTACATTGGAAGCCGTTTTGCTTAACCTTGACGATGAAGAGACGGATGGCTTATGTGGAATGCATGAACTCATTGCAAGGAATGGGGTCGTATACTTATGAACCCCGCAAATTATCCTTGGATCTTGAAAATCGGAAGACTCATCCAACAAAGCCCTCAATCGAGGAGCCTCCCAAAGCCATTGCCACCACATCTCAGGTATGAATTCCTTGGCCCTTGTTCTACTTTACCGGTTGTTATTTCCTCTTGTTTGACTAACATACAGGTAGACTCTACATTGGCGGTGCTACGAAAGAGGAAGAAAGTTATTGGATGGACATTGGAAGATATTCGGGGAATAATCCCCGAATTTTGCATGCACAAGATTAATTTGGAAGAGGATTCCAACCCTCCATTGAACATCAAAGGAGGCTAAATGAAGAGGTGGTCAAAATGGAGATCATCAAGTTGTTAGATGCCAGGGTTATTACCCTATTTCCGATAGTTCGTGGACTTCTCCGGTGCAATGTGTCCCAAAGAAAGGGGCATGACGGTGATTACCAATGACAAGAACGAGTTGATTCCTACAAGAATGGTGATCGTGTGGAGAGTGTGTATGGACTATCGCAAGCTCAACAAAGTTACAAGGAAGGATCATTTCCAACTTCCCTTCCTAGATCAAATGCTTGATAGATTGGCTGGCCGTGATTTCTACTATTTCCTTGATGGGTATTCCGTCTACAATCGAATTCTTATTGCTCCGGAGGATAAAGAGAAGACTATTTTCACATGTCCTTATGGAACTTTCGCATTCTCGCGGATGCCATTTGGGTTATGCAATGAACCAACGACTTTTCAAAGGTGTATGATGGCTATATTCACGGACATGGTGGAGGATTTCCTTGAAGTCTTCATGGATAACTTTTCGGTGGTCGGGAATTCCCTTGATGATTGTTTGAAAAATTTGGATAAGGTCTTGGAAAGATGTAAAGAGACGAACTTGGTGTTGAATTGGGAGAAATGACATTTCATGGTTGAGGAAGGCATTGTCCTTGGCTACAAGATTTTAAAGAATGGTATTGAGGTCAACAAGGCAAAAATATAGGTGATTTATAAACTTCCACCTCCAACATACGTGAAGGGAGTGAGGAGTTTGTTGGGTCATGCGAGGTTCTACCGGCGTTTCATCAAGGATTTTTCCAAAGTGGTGAACCCCTTGTGTAAGATTTTGGAGAAAGATGCCAAATTCTATTTCAATGAGGATTTCATGAAAGAGTTTGAATTGCTAAAGTTCAAACTGACAACTACTCCTATTATCATTGCCCCGAATTGGTGAAATCGTTTGAATTGCTAAAGTTCAAATTGACAACTACTCTTATTATCATTGCCCCGAATTGGAGCTTGTGTTTTGAGCTCATGTGTGATGCTAGTGATGTGGCAGTTGGAGCAGTTTCAGGGCAACGTATTAACAATATCTTTCATCCGGTCTACTATGCTATTAAGACCATGAATGATGCCTAAGTCAATTATATTGTGACCGAAAAAGAGCTCTTTACTATTGTTTTTGCTATGGAGAAGTTCTGCTCGTACTTGATGGGTACAAAGGTGATTGTCCACACGGATCATGCGGCACTTCAGTACCTTATGAGCAAGAAAGATTCAAAGGCTTGGTTAATGAGATGAGTGATTTTATTGCAAGAGTTCGTTCTAGACAACAAAGAACGCAAAGGAAGTGAAAACCAAGTGGCGGACCACTTGTCTCGCTTGGAGGAGGAGGAGAGGCCACATTACGGCCTTGATATCAATTACTCCTTCCCTGATGAGCAACTTCTAACCATTTCAATGACCGCGATGCCATCGTTCGCTGATTTAGCAAATTATCTTGTGAGTAGTATTATCCCGGATGAGTTCTCTTCAAACCAAAGGAAGAAGCTCAAATGGGATTTCCTAGACTACTATTGGGATGAATTGTACCTCTTCCGGATTTGTAGCGTGATTAGAAGATGTGTGCCGGAGGAGAAACAAGTTGAAACTCTTAGGAAGGGTCACTCTTCACCATGTGGTGGAGAAATAACGGCGGCCAAAGTTTTGAGTTGTGGATTCAATTGTCCTACTCTCTAAAAGGACGCAAGTGATCTAGTCAAGTGTTGTGATGAATGTCAAAGGGCCAGTGGGATTTCAAAGAAAAATGAGATGTCCCTCACCACCATCTTGGAAATTGATATTTTTGATGTGTGGGGAATTGATTTCATGGGACCGTTTGTAAGCTCTTGTGGGTACACCTACATTTTGGTAGCAGTGGATTATATGTCAAAATGGGTTGAGACCGTTGCTCTACCCAACAATGAAGCAAGCAGTGTGGTGGCATTTTTAAAAAGAACATCTTTTCACGGTTTGGTACTCCGCGGGCCATCATAAGCGATGGGGGTCGCATTTTTGCAATAAAGCTTTTGACACCTTGCTTAGAAACTATGGCGTCACTCAAAAAGTCATGACTCCCTATCACCCTCAAGCAAGCGGATAAGTGGAATTCTCCAACCGGGAGATCAAGGGTATTTTGTCAAGAACACTGAATGCCAACCGGATAGATTGGTCAAAGAAACTTGATGATGCTTTAGGTTTATAGGATGGCTTAAAAAACACCGATTGGGATGCCTCCATACCGGTTGGTATTCGGGAAAGTTTGTCACTGTCCCTTGGAACTTGAGAACAAGGCCATGTGGCTTTTGATGATGCTAAATCTTGAGTGGGATGTCGCCGCCAACTTAAGGGTGGTACAATTGAACGAGCTAGATGAATTCCAGTACCATGCATATACAAGTTTATCCTTATACAAGGAGAAACTAAAGTACCTCCATGACAAGTACATTCAGAAGAAGGAGTCGGAATCGAATCCTCAGGTAGCTGAGGGGGGAATTAGTAATATATATTTGAATAAAGCACATGAAGTATCTAAATTGCACTTCCAGAAATAATATTTTGGTTGTACTTCTAAAATTACACTAAGGATTACATTTCTAAGATATAAAACTAGAGAATATTATTTTTGGATATTTTTTAAATATATAAAAAGGCCTAGGACTATGACCTTCACCTAGGTGTTTCCCTAAAGGGTTGTAAACATTAAATTTTTGTTAGCCGGGGTGTATTATAGCTATCAACACTCAAATACCCACTCAATACCTCTCGGTAAGAGAGTGATTTAGACCAATTTTGCTTTCTCAAGTCCAAATGGGTATTTTACAAAACAGTTGATAAATGCTCAAATCGGGTTTTACTATCTCTAGGTTCAACTCTTTAATTGGGACTATCAATCTCTTGATTTTATCCCAAATTCTTGTTAGCCAAGTTTTCCTAGACTAAGTCTCTCTTTCTCAAGTTGAGACCAAGTCAAATAGGAATGAACTAATGTTTGCAACCATTAATTCTACAATTAAGAGAAAGACAAGGGTAAATAATAAACACCGAACCATAAACAAGACCTAAATCAAATCCATTAGGTTTACACACTAGGGTTGGGTCACAACCCTAATTAAAAATCTAGCTACTCATAATGGGTAAAAAAGAAAATAGAGAATAAAAAAATGATAAAACTCATATTGCTATATTAAAAGATAAAAATCAAATGTTAAATCACCGAAGTATGCTAAATTTACCTAAAGGGAAAGAAAAACGGCTACAGAACATTCAATATTCAAAACTTGACCAAATTTCGTGAAAGTAGACTATTTATACAAAGTTGGAATTTTCGAACAAAAATGCCCTTTCAGAGGTTCTGCTGCGGCACAATTCTATGTGTTCTCCGCGCTTCTCTTCAGTATTGACAGGAGTTGACTCTGCGGCCGCACTTCCAGAATACCACACTTCTCTTCAGTATTGACAGGAGTTGACTCTGCGGCCGCACTTCCAGAATACCACACTTCTCTTCAGTATTGACAGGAGTTGACTCTGCGGCCGCACTTCCAGAATACCACACTTCTCTTCAGTCTTGACAGGAGTTGACTCTGTGGCCGCGCTTGAGACCAACTAAAGGAGATTGTTAGGAGCTCAATTTACGACTAACTTTTAGAGGTATTTTCAGCAGGGTTTAGAAACACGGGTGAATCTTACCACTGCATTCTATCTGCAGACTGACGGACAGGTTGTACTATTCAGACACTTGAAGATATGCTACGAGCATGTGTTCTAGATTTCAAGGGGAATTGGGATGACCATCCTCCGCTCATAGAATTTGCCTACAATAATAACTACCATTGCAGTATTAAAATGGCCTCAACAAGGAACTATACGGGAGGAGATGTAGATCACTAGTTGGATGGTTCAAAGTCGGTGAAACAGAATTATATGGGCCAGATTTGATTCACCAAGACATTGGGAGGGTGAAAGTTATTTTATTCCGATATTCGACATCATCATCTAGAGTTTGAGGTTAGTGATTGGGTTTTCCTGAGGATCTCACCGATGAAGGGTGTTATGCGTATTGGGAAGAAAGGTAAGCTGAGTTCGCGGAATATCTGGCCGTAAAACATTCTTCGACGAATTGGACAGGTTGCTTATGAGTTAGAATTTCCATACGAATTGGAATTTTTCCACCCGGTATGATGTATATGTGTTGAGGAAATGTATTGGATACCCTTCTCGGGTCATACCTATCAAAGATGTACAAGTTACCGGGGATCTATCGTATGAAGAAGTGCCAGTGGCTATATTAGATAGACAAGTCCGCAAGCTAAGAACACAGGATGTTGCTTCCATCAAAGTATTATAGAGGAACAAAAATATTGAAGAAATGATATGGGACGCAGAATAGGAGATGGAGTCTAAATACCCTTACCTATTCCAGATTGAAGATAATGAGGATGCCGGAGGTACGCAGGACACATTAGAAGGTGAAACGGATCTATCAGGTAAGCAATAGCTTGAGAATACTCTTCCTTAATAAAAAATGGTGATATGTAGAGAATGTACATATCCATAATTCTTTGTATAGCCTTATGAGGCCATAGGTTGGGTTTAACTACTTGCAAGCTTGGCTAGCGTCCAGTTTATATGGAAACTCGGCAGGAATTTTCCAACGGAATCCACAATGAGTTAGGCTCCCCATAAACCCTTACATTTGAGGGCGAATGTTCCTAAGGGGGAGGGTGTTACAACCCATATTCGTGTGTGTTAGATCACGCTATAAGTTAGTCGACGTAAATTCGAGAAGAGATTATATTTAAGATGATAATAAGTTAATACTATTGGTCTTAAATTATATAAGGGTGTATAAGAGTGGTTAACAAGTATTGGAAGCTTAACGAATCAAGGATGTTGTAACCCGTATTTTTGGGTAAAACTAAAGGTGCTTAATATTCTCAAGAGGTAGTGATTTAAGGTATTTGAATCATATAATATCTGTATCACAAGTCGTAAAGTCAAATGAATTATGAAACAAAAGTCGACAAAAGTTGTCGCAACTTACGTTCATAATTTTACTTAAAAATTCCTCTTTGAGAAATCAAGAAGCAAAGAAACTTCCCGGACCCAACTCCAAAAGCCCACTTTTTTTAAATTCAGGTAGAGACGGGCTCGTGAAAAACCCTACGGGCGATTTTGGCGATTACTACACTGATCACTACTATGGCCAATCTGGCAAGCAGCCAGCCTACTTCTCAGGCTGGTCAGCCTCCTCCAACCCTTGCCCAACAGCCCACAACGACAAACAATAATCCCCAGCCCATGGACTACTCAAAACTCCGAAAACCTATTACGTTGAACACGGCCATGCAAGACTGTGCTTCATCAGTCGAACCAATTCAATATCGAAGGCCTTAATTATTTAATGGTGAAGCAGTTGTGAATTTTCATGAGGCAGAAGTTGAAAGAATGGATGTGATCGAAGGCTTACAGTATGCTATCGTTGGTAAACTATCGTATGGTTGGCCAGATATTCAACAATTACGTCGCCTTATTCCTACACAGTGTGGGATTAAAAGGAGAATTTAATATTAGCTTCCTAAGGGACATGCATGTTCTTATTAGAAATGACATTATGGCAAGATTATTTAAATTTTACGTCGAAGACAGCTCACTACATTAAGGACAATGATGGACATGAATACCAGTTAAGGCCTCTGATATAGGATCCCAAATTTAAAGGTGGTGAGGAAACTCCTAAGACAATGGCATGGATATCATTCTCAGTCCTGTTACCTCCATTTTCTATGAAGGAATGTTTATTTTCTTTAGCTTCTGCAGTTGGAAAACCATTGCATCTAGATATGGCCATTATAAACAAAACTAGACTTAGTTGTGCAAGGGTGAAAGTGCTTGTGGATCTTCTTGCTGACTTGCCTAAGAAAGTAAGAATGGATATAGAGAATGAGGCAACTGGAGAGGTTAGAACTGGATGGGTGAAAATCCATTATGACATGTTGCCAAAATATTGCAAAACATGCAAGCTGCAGAGCCATGATGAATTTGAATGCTGGAGGCTGTATGTAGTGAAAGATACTGCAAAAAAACAAGTAGAGGAAAATGATCAATCGAAGGGAAATCAACAACCATTGATGATTTTATCCAGTGGGGAAGTTGAAGGTAATGTAGCTGGAAATTCTAAGGAACAGTGGAATGAAGTCAAGGATAATCGAGTTATGGCCAACAATAATCAGAAGGGAGCACATGAAACAACTAGAAAAGAAATTATTCCAGTGCAGCAAGGTGAAAAACAACAAGCTAATGGAAGTAATTCAGTTAATAAGGGAGAGAAACAGAACGAGATGCAAAGCAATACTGGGAATGAAATAGTACCAGTTGAACAAGGTGTATATAATTAAGTGCAGGTTGGAAATAAATTTGCAGTGTTAGAAGTGTTAGATGGGGAGGAAGAAAACAATAATCAAGTAGTGGTAGTGGATGATTATCCAAGTAATAGTCCTATTGCAGTTGGAACTCAATCAACAAATTTGCAAATATGCTTCAAAGAATGGTAGTTTGAATCCTGTAGCCCCAGTCTTTAATCCTAACTCAGCTGGAAGGGAATCAAATAATAGTATAAGAATGTTAAATTACCTGGGAAAGAAAAGGAGACATCAACAATAATTTAATCAACTGTCCAATAAGTACAAAGAACTTTCAAAGAGAGTGCAGTAGAAGTTAATACATCATGTCAAGACATAACTTTGCAAGAAACACTGGTGGATAAAGAACTAGCCAAAACTCCTGTTAAAAAATCTGGTGAAACCAAGTTTCCTAAGGTGAATGAGAGAATTCAATGGAGTGGAGGTAGGTTATGGTCTGACCAAAGAGAAGAGGACTCTGATAAAGGAGAAGTTCCAGAAGGAGTTCCAGCAGATGAAGAGCCAGTGATTGATGACCAAGAGGAAGAAGAGCAAAGTGAAAATGATGAATCCACTGTCATAGCTGATAAATCTACTGTTGTTAACAATAACAAGGTCAATAAGGATTCAATTGAGCAAGAAGCAACCAAAGAAAAACAATCTGATAATAGAACTGATGGGATTGATACAGGGAAGTCAGTTGGTAGGGGAGCTGAAGCTGGTGATCCAAGTGGAACAGGTGTGATTACTACTCCTATGAAGGTGGTTGATGCTAATGCAAAGGCTCCTGGGAATGAGCAGAAAACTAGAAGTATTGTTCCATTGGAACCCCCAGTTGAAACTGCTGAAAAAGGAGAGGAACAAGCTATGATATCCAAATTTCAAAAATCAAATACCGTTGAAGCTATAGGAGACACAGATGCCAATGATGAATATGAAGAAGCTGACAGAATTGGCAAAGACATGGATCAAGAAACAACTACACATAATTTATTAAATGTTGGCTAGGCAAGATGATCTATCACCTAGACACATTGAAAAGGCAAAATCAGCAGAAAAAAGCAGGAAGAAACAACAAAAAGACAACACTAATGTGCTTATAGGAGGTGTTCAAACAAGGAGGACTTTGATCAAATCCAATAATCAGTAATGGAAGCTCTCATTTGGAATATAAGATCTGTGAATACTCAACAAGCTTTTGAGAGGCTAATCAAAATGCATAGGCAGAAGCACTATGAATTTATAGGTCTCATGGAGCCTAAGCAACAAGCTAGAAAGCTGAAGAAATACAGAAATAAAATTGGATTTGCACAGGCAATCTCAAATGTGTCAAACAAGATTTGGGCCTTTATAGATGAGGTCTTTCAGGTCACAGTCATGTTCGACATGGTACAACAGCTAACTTTAAGACTATTTCATACTGAATCACATATGGAACTTGTTCTTACACGGGTATATGCCAAGTGTAATGCAATTGAGATAATAAAGTTACAGGATTCATTGTATCCAATGGAAAGTGATATGAATGTGCCATGGATTGTAGGTGGTGACTTTAATGTCATTTGGGATGAAGAAGAAAAGTTTGGTGGATTACTAGTGTCTTTGAATGAAATAGATGACTTTAGACTCTGCATTAATACCTGCAACCTATTTGATCTAGGCTTCAAGGGTAGCATTTTTATATTTTGGAATGGGAGGGTAGAAGAAGATTGTATTTTCAAGAGGCTTGATAGATGCCTAGCAAATGTTGAATTTCAACAAACTTTACCAGGAATAGAAGTTACACATTTTCCAAAGATAGGCTCAGATCAAAGTCCAATGCAACTTAATTGTGATATAGAAACTCCTCCAGTAAAGAAACCTTTTAGGTTTTTGAACTTTTGGATTGAAAATGAATCATTCAAAGAGATTGTGAAAGAGAACTAGAAAGCAGACTTATATGCAAATCCATTCATTATGTTCAACCATAAGTTAGAGAAAGTAAAGAAGGCATTGTCAACATGGAGGAGCAGGGCAACTTTTGGTGACATATTTCAGAAGGTAGAAATCTTAGAAGAGGCAGTCAAGGTGAATGAGGCAAAAATCGAAGCTAATCCTACAAGGATGAATAGAGAAAGATTACAATGAGTTCATGAAGAATTGATTAAAGTCCTTGCTTTGGAGGAGAAATACTGGAGGCAGAAATCAGGAATGGCTTGGTTTAAAGATGGTGACAGGAACACCAAATTCTTCCATGTTCAAGTCAAGGGTCGAAGGAAAAGGCTGCAAATAAAAAGGATCCAAAACAATATAGGTAATTGGATTGAAGAATATGAGGAAATTACAGCGGAAGCAGTTCTATGAAGAACAATTTACTGAAACCATATTGCTAACATCACTTGACATCATAAATGAAATCCCATTACTGATAGATATGGAGAAGAACTCAGAAATGATAAGGCAACCAACAAAAGAAGAGGTCAAAATGGCAGTGTTTGGCTTAAATGCAGATACAGGAGGACCAGAGGGCTACACAGGAAAATTCTACCAGTCGTGTTGGGAAATAATAGGAGATGATTTATTTGATATGATTAGAGTATTATTTAATGGTCATGATCTAAAAAAATGTGTGACACACACAAATCTGGTATTGCTGCCAAAGAAAAAGGAGGTGATAACATTTTCAGATTTAAGGCCAATTAGCCTTAGTTATTTCTCCAACAAAGTAATCTTGAGGGTGATTCATGAGAGACTAGTGGGGATACTGCCTAATATTATCTCAGAGGAGCAAGCTGGCTTTGTGAAAGGGAGAAGCATTATGGAAAATATTCTGCTAACACAAGATATCATTAAGGATATAAGATTAAGAACCAAGGCTGGACCAAATGTTGTTATGAAGCTCGACGTGACTAAGGTGTATGACGGGCTTTCTTGGTTATTTCTGACCAAAGTTCTTAGAAAAATGGGATTCTCAGAGATATTCATTGGCATGGTGTTTGGTATAGTATCAAATAACTGGTATTCAGTTCATATTAATGGCCAAGCACATGGTTTCTTCAAGTCTTCGAGATGAGTCAAACAAGGAGATCAATTGTCTCCTACATTGTTCATCATAGCTGCAGAAGCATTGTCGAGGGGTCTAAATGCTTTACATTTAAATTTATACTTTTGTGGATTTGGTTTACCCAAGTGGAGTCCAAAAATAAATCATTTGGCTTATGCGGATGATACGATCGTATTTTCCTCTTCTGATGTAATTTCATTGAGACTGATAATGGAAGTGTTGAACAAATATGAGGCTGCTTCTGGATAGTTAGTGAACAAGGCCAAGTCTGCAGTATACTTGCACCACCTATTAGGTATTGAAGTTGCTAATAAAGTTCAGAGAATTACAGGAATCAAAAGGCAATACTTCCCAATTCTGTACCTAGGATGCCCTATCTTCTATGCTAAAAGAAAAATGGATTACTATCAAAGGTTGATCACGAAGGTTATGGACAAACTGCAAGGATGGAAAGGGAAGATGTTGTCAATTGGAGGCAGAACAATTTTGATTGCTCATGTACTACAGAGCATGCCGATGCATTTATTATCAGCAGTCAACCCTCCAAACTCTGTTATAAATAAACTTCATAAAATATTTGCATAGTTTTTTTGGAGCAGCTCATTAGGGGGTAGTAACAGACATTGGGTATCATGGAACACTTTGTGCATGCCTGTTAAAGAAGGGGGGATTGGTTTCAGATCATTGCATGACATTTCAAAGGCTTTGTTCTCAAAATTATGGTGTAACTATCATACAAACCCTTCTCTGTGGAGCTCATTTATGAGCCAAAAATACTGCAAAAAACTAAATTCAGTCGTTGTTCCATGGAGAAGAGGATCTCACATATGGAGGAAAATGCTAGAATGCAGGGACTTAATAGAGCACCAAATAACTTGGCATCCAAAGATGGGGTCCTCTTTATTCTGGTATGATAATTGGACAGGTCTAGGAGCATTATCTTTTATTGTTCCACAAGACTTTGGGGTAGATGAATCAATACACAATGTTTATGATGTGGTTGAGGAAGGATCATGGAATGTAGACAAGCTACTGGAGATTCTACCTGAAGAATATGCAGTACACATTATTGAAAAGATCAAGACTCCTGCGATGCAAAATGTACTTGATGTAGTGTAAGGACAGCTTGGGATAATTTGCGGAGGAGAAATGAACCAAGAGTGGCCTACAAGATGATTTGGGTGAAAGGATTTCCATTCAAAATTTCCTTCTTTATGTGGAAAGTTTGGAAGGCAAAGCTTCCCTTAGATGACTTCATGAGGAAACTAGGTTATTTCATGCCCTTCAAATGTTGGTGCTGCACTCAATCAAAGGATGAAACTCTTCAACATTTGTTCTTCAACTCATAGACAGCTAGAGACGTATGGAGATACTTCCTTTCAGGGCATGTATAAATGTACAGGGATTGACAATGCATCATGCTATCATCAAATTTTGGATTGCCAAGGTATGTGATAGACTCAAACCTATTATACAAGCATTTCCTTCATGTGTAGTTTGGGAATTATGGAAGATAAGGAATAACATGAAATATGGGGATTCTTTCTCAACTAATCACGTGATATATCAAGGGTCATCGACCTTGCAAGCACTTATGAAGGTAAGGAAGCCAGGAATACATAATGTCCCACATAAATGGAATGAGCTCTTAGCAATGATGGAGAATTATACACCTAGATTAAAGGTCACAAAATTACTTTGGGAAATACCAGAAGAAGGCTAGATTAAGGTGAACACAGATGGTGCCTCGAGGGGAAATCTTGGTAAGAGTGAAATTGGATTTTGTGTAAGAGATGAATATGGACATCGTGTTTTCTGAAGGGAAGGAGATAAACGAGGAAACAAATACTGAAGCAGAAGTTGTGGCTATTGTAGAAGCACTGAAATTCTACAGAAGGCAGCTCTACCCTCAAGTGTATGCTCAAACTGACTCGATGCTTATGAAGAAGATTATGGAGGGATGGTGGAAGCCACCTTGGTGTATAGCAGAACAGATTGATGAGATTATGCATATGTTGAATAAAGAAAATTATGTAGTATCACACATTTATAGAGAAGGAAATAAGTTCGCTGATCACCTTGCCAATTATGCTCTTGATCATGGGAATATAGTCTTTCCATATTTCTGGCAACTGGACACACAAGGGAGGAGAATAGTGAATGAGGATAAGCCAAAATGTCCATATTTGAGGGTAAAGGTTTCCAAAAATTAAGGCTTGAGGAGAGTATAATGGGCAGAAGACAGGAGTTATTGCTAGTTCAACATATTCAAATCCTGAAGGGGGAGGATATGTTGATCAAAATTTTCACTAACATTGTGCTCTTTTTTGCAGGAAAAGCTACTATACACATGCCCTACTCTTTGATGAACTCCCAATTGGTGGTATTATTAACTAGTACTCATTCCAATGGGAGGGAGTTGAAGATAGGCACAAACATATCATCAAGGAAGATCACACTTATGGATACTTTAAAGCACATGTTTTGTGCTTTATGCAGTTGCTATAGGCAATTGAATATGAACAGAACAAGTGTGCTAAGGAATGAGAGACAATATCAGTGTGATACCTCAACGATACATGAAACAAGATCCATAATAGTTCAATTGGATAATTAGTGAAAACCCCTCACACAGGTCATTGATAAAGGTTGGCATGGATTTGTACAACACTGGTGCATGGGGGAACACTGCAATCATGAGAGTGGAGATACGCTATGTTGGAATGAAAACACATGGGAATATACAGGGAGTCAGGCAATTAATATCAAAGAAGGCATCTGGTTTGATGAAGAAAACTCAGTTATCTACCATGTTCAAATCCTTAGGGAAGAGAACAAGGGGATGGATTTTTTCACTAACTTAGTTTGCTTTTTTGCAGGTGACATTATTGTAGCTATGCCTTATCCATTGAGAAACCTTCATCTGGTGGTATTAGTACGCGGTACTCAGTTCGGTGAAGGGGAATCATGGCTAAGCACAAGCATAACAGCTTACAAAGGAAGGGGAAATTCATATGCCCATGTTCATGCAATGATGAGTGACAAGTTTCGGCTAAACTTTTGGGTAAAAATGACTACCTTGAACTTGATAATTCAGAAGGTAGACCATGGAAAGGTTCTATTAAGAATTGAAGGGATTACAGATGAAATGTCACTCAAAAACAACATACAACAAGGCAAAACAGGATAATCGAGATGGCATATTTGTAAAAAGAATCTGGACACACTTGACCCAATATATGGGTATATTTCAATGCAACACAATACAAGGATAACCAAGGATGGAATTCACACAATAAATTCAATAAGGTACAATAATAGAACATGCAAAAAGAAGAGCAACAACAACAAAAAGACCAAATGTTGGACAATGATGTTTGACACATACATGAAGAGGTCATTAGACGTCTTCTTGTGCAATTGTTACTGGATGGACATCATATATAGTTGGAATGGAGTGGAAACAAGAAGGGAATTACAAAATAAAGGAATGAGACTTCAAATTCACAATAAAGGGACAGGGCTACAACTGCAAAAGGAAATGGGCTATAATGGAAATCAACAATTCTGGGCAGAAATCAACACTAAACATGGCTATTTATGCATGAGCGGAAATATGCTATATATGGAATTTATTGGCTAGTTTTTACTTTCATAGAGTATAATATATCTTATGTGATATCAATTTTGATCATCTTGCTCAATTTTGATAATAGGCTATATGTAAGGTTCAAAGTTTATGTTTTTCATATTATAGGACGCCATGACACATTGTTTTCTTTCACTCCTTTATATAAATAAAAACTAGACCTAGGCATGCCTAGTGGATTGCTTAAAAAAACAAAAAAAATTATTTTACTTAAACTTTAGGCTAAATATTACTAAGCTTTTGTCCAAATTTACTTGGAATTATGGGGTGATCTACCCACAAAATTGAAGATCAATGAGTCTAGTTTCAACGCATTAAATCGTTTGTCGATACGACATCTGAGTAGAGAGATATTCGCGTTTTCGCGAGACTGCACCAATCAGCTCTCTATGGGACCCTCATAGAGGTTGAGATTTATGAATATATTTATATATAAGACGGCTCAAACCCGTTTTCATATTTCTCCAATCAGAGGTTTTGAATTTTGCCTATCCTCATGTTTCACGTGCCCTCACCACAAAGAAAGTCGTAATTTTCACACATTTAGAAGTATTTTGATTTTTTAGGAAATTTTGAGAAGTAAACTCATGCTCAGAAAGATGTTCAATGCATGTAGTTGAGATACCATATGCTTGACCTTTATGTGAGTATCCACTAATGTGAGAACACTTGAAATAGGATCAGGAAGAGCTTGTTATTGGCTTGTAATGTAGGATTGGAGACGAGTAATATATTCATTTGAGATAAAAATGGTTAATCCCTCCTTGAGCATTGCACTATGCCCATGCCTTCAGCGTTCAAATCATGCTTCAACACTTGATCTTGTTCGGCTCGATGCCCATTTATTTTGACTAACTTCTTTTGAACTATTGTTCTTGTTGGAGGTTATTCTTCCTTTTTTTTAGTTTTCTTCTTCTTTTTCTTTTGGAGGTTTCTCATGCTTTGCAAGAGTTTTCCCTTCTTTTCTCGGAGTTTTTTGAATTTGTATTGTTTTCTCCTCTCTTTTTTGGATTTTTCTATCCTCCTTTTGAATTTGTGGAGTCCTAGTTTTTATTCTTTATGAATTCTTGTTGTCTTGGATTCTGTATCTTTTGCCTTTTTATGCTTGTCGCCTCCACTTTGGTCTTCGTCCGAAATTACACGTTTTCAGTGTGCATGAGGAGGTTTGGCCAAGAGAGAAGTAGTGCTCGTAGGCACAAAGAAGGGTATAGGCTGAGAGGTGGTTGTCCAAGAAAAGGCTTAAGTCTCATAAGCGAAATGATAGGGATTGATGTCGTTTGGTGGCTTGAAAGGATCAATCAGGTCAAAAACGACCTACAATCCTTTCCTAAGCCAAGTGCTACTCAGGATTTCTCCTCAATAGACATTCAGGCCATGTTTTAGATCAACAAGGCAATGCAATGAATTTTAAACCTAAAGCTCACCACAAAATGCCTGTGAAACAATAAGGCCTCCTTCATTTTTACCCTTATTGTAAGCATAGGATTTTTTCAAGAGTCACTAAGGCACAATTAAGAGGCACCACAAGAGTCTATGATTTATCGGAAGTTGATCCTCTCCTTCTGAAATAACCCGACCTGTCGTTTTGAGCATTGCACCGCTCGGTAGTTTGAGGGCATGAGTAATTTTGTATGATGTATTATGACTTGTGTGAATCGTCGGTTTTGGTTTTCAGGTTATTCTAAAGATATTTGGAAGAATGAATTTCATGTTTAAAGCTTTAAGTTGAAAGGATTTACCAAGTCTGACTTTTGTGAATTTGACCCCGGATCAGAGTTTCGATGGTATCATTAGGTCCAAAAAGTGAATGCCGGGATTTGCATATGGATATTTCTAGAAGGTTTCAGCGCTTACTGGCGAAAGTTGAAAATTTAAAGGTTTGGAAAATTCATAAGTTTGATTGAGGGTTGACTTTGTGGATATCAAATTTAGATTGTGGTTCGAGGAGTTGGAATAACTCCGTTTTGTCATTTGGGACTTGTGTGCTAAATTTGAGCTCATTCCGTGTTGATTTAATATCTTTCGGCGCGAGTTTTAGAATTTGAAAGTTTAAGCTCATTTAAGTTCAACTTGAGGTACGATTCGTCTTTATGATGTTGTTATGCTTGAATTGAGGCCTCGAGTGAGTACACATTATGTTGTAGGACTTGTTGGTAAATTTGGATGGGGTCCCGGGTGGCTCAGATGAGTTTCGAATGAGGTTTGGATCGTTCCGGATTATTATGGTAAGGTTGGTTTGGAAGTTTCTTGTGCGACCGCACCTACGATGGGTTTGGTCACAGGTGTGTGACCGCAGGCACAAAGGTATCATCGCAGAAGCGGTTTTGGCTAGACTTTAACAGGGTCTCAAAGCGATGCATTTTGCACAGAAGCGCGTCCGCTGAAGCGGAACTATTGATCGTAGAAGCGAAGGCAAGCGCAGAAGCGTAAGCCTTGCTTACACCTGTGTTTGCACAGAAGCAAAGATTTTTTACACGTGTGATGGTCTGGTTGTCAGTGCTCTTCCGCATGAGCGAGATTTTTCTCGCACTTGCGAGTCCACAGGAGCCGAAATTGGTTCACAAATGTAAACGATGCTGGGCAGAAGCTATATTTTCGAGGGTTGGTCATTTTATTACTATTTTTGAGACTTGGAGGTTGTTTTTGGGCGACTTATGAGAGGAATTTCACCACATGAATTGGGGTAAGAATTCTTAACTTGGTTTTGATTATATTTCACGAACCTATACTCCTTTTTGGCATTTGGTTGATTGTAACGACCCGTCCGGTCGTTTTGAGAGTTATAGACCCGATCCCATGTTTACTACTTTCCCCGTATCATTTTCTACTTATGTGTCTTCCCGAGATGTGTTGGTTGTGGTTTCGAAGTATTTTGGGACACTTAGTCCCTAAACGGAAGCTTAAGTATTAGGATATTGACTGTAATAGGAACTATGTGAAGACGACTCCGAAATAGAGTTTCATCAGTTCCGTTAGCTCCATTGGGTGATTTTTGACTTAAGGGTGTGTTGAGATTGTGTTTTGAGGTCTATAACTCATTTAGGCTTGAAATGGCGAAAGTCAAATTTTTTAGAGATTTTGACCGGTAGTGGACTAATTGATATCGGGGCCAGATTCCGATCCCGGAAGTTGGAGTAGGTCCATAGGGTTGAATACTTGTTTGAAAATTTTAGGGTCAATCGTACGTGGTTTGATAGGTTTCAGCATCGTTATAAAATTTGGAGTTTCAAGTTCATTAAGTTTGAATTGGAGGGGGATTCTTGTTTTTAGCGTTGTTTGATGTTATTTGAGGGCTAGACGAAGTTCGTATGGTGTTTTAGGACTTGTTGTGATATTTGGTTGAGGTCCCAGGGGCCTCGGGTGTGTTTCGGATCATTATCGGATGCGGTTTGTACTTAGAGAAATAGCTGAAGTTCCCTAATCCGGTGCATCTGATTTCCTTATACGCGATCACGAGAGAGGGGCCGCAATCGCTTAGGCTTAGCTGGGCAGAGAAAGTTTTTTTCTTCGCATTCACGGGCAGAAGGATGCGAACACGTACTGGTGTGAAGTGGTACTTCGTGAACGCATGTCCAAAGTCGCGTTCACATAGAGTTAAGGAGGCTAAAGCTGGGCCACACACTTTTCTTATCGCAAACGCATGAGGACGTTCGTGATCGTATAAGTCTGAGAGACAGTACATCACGTTCGCTTGGTGTTTTATGCGTTCACGTACGGTTAAATCCTGGGACCACAAAGGTATTCTCGCGATCACGAGGCTATTTCCGTGATCGCTATTAAGGAATCACTGGGCAGACGTATATTATTTCAAAATGAGGGTTTGGCTATTTTTATCAAAACTTGAGTTTGGGAGCTCGGATTTGGACGAGATTTTGAGGGAATTTAAGAGACATCAATTGGGTAATGACTCTACACTCTATTTTGGTTATATCCCACTAATCTATCATTATTTACATCTTTAATTTGCTTTATCTTAGATTTCATTGATTAGATTAGTTTCTTATAGATATATTTATGGTATGTAATTGATTTTGGCTAGATTTGGGCCATTGGGAGTCGGATATTCGTGGGAAAAGCATTGCTACCGATTGATTGAGCTTGGTTCAAAGTAAGTGGCTTGCCTAACCTTGTATGGAGGAAATCCTCTTAGGATTTTGGTACTGATATTGATATGTGACCGCCGTGTGCACGAGGTGACGAGTGCGTACATAGGCTATTTGTTGCAAAACATGATTTTTACTGAGTAATTACCTGTTTTCACCTTAATTGAGTATACTAGCATGTGTAGTTATCCTGCTAGACTAGAATAACATGTCTAGTTATCCTATCATCTATAATTGTATGAACTGTGTATTTACTTTCGGACTACGGGACGGTATCCCTGGAGATCCCTCTGCATATTTACTTTTGGGACTACGGGACGGTATCTGTCACGACCCCAAATCCCAAACTGGTCGTGATGGCGCCTATCGTGGAGCTAGGTGTCACGCCTCGAAATCCCACCATCGGGCCGTGATGGCGTATAACGTTGAACCCGCTAGACAAGCCAACGTGTATAGATAAACTAGCATATTAACATCGATTTAATAGGATAAACTAAACGGTTCATAATTTAACAGCGGAAATAAATATGGTTTCAAGCTAAATAAGGACAACATAATACAACAACGCGTAAATTTTCCCAAAACCTGGAGTCACAAACTCACGAACTGTCTATAAGAGTGCTAAATACAAGTCTGAAAAGAGAATACATAGTTGTCTCTGAAACTAGTGAAAAAAAACAAGCCTAAAGTGAAGACAAAGAGATGGAAGAGATGCCAAGGCCCACGAATGCCAGCGGGTATACCTTGAAGCCTCTATGATAAGCTGGAAGACACTCCCACTAATGATGTCCTCCCGGTCCGGCTACGTAATCTGCACAACATAAAGAAGTGCAGGTGTAGCATCAGTACAACCAACCCCATGTACTGAGTAAGTGTCGAGCCTAACCTCGGCAAAGTAGTAACAAGGCTAAGATACGACAACAAAGTGTACCTGTGCAGTTCAATAGTATAGCAGAAACTAAACAAGAATACAATTACGGGGAGAACATGCTGGGGGTAAGAGATAGCAAATACTAAAATGACAGAAACGAAAACAACAGTCTGAAATATCCGAAAATAATAACGGGAAATGACAACACAGATTAAACAGTGAAAGATGCGGCACGACATGTCCCCTCGTGCATAATAATAATATAAAACATGGCACAGAATGTCCCCTCGTGCATAATCAATATAAACATGGCACGGAATGTCCCCTCGTGCATAATAAATATAAAAATGGCACGGAATTTCCCCTCGAGCATAATAAATATAAACATGGCACGGAATGTCCCCTCGTGCATAATAAATATAAACATGGCACGGAATATCCCCTCGTGCATAATAAATATAAACATGGCACGGAATGTCCCCTGGGGCATAATAAATATAAACATGGCACGGAATGTCCCCTTGTTCATGATAATATAAAACACGACACAACATCACCCTTCGTGCTTTAACACTCTTCCTCACCCAAACAGTAACCACAAACAAAGGCAAGGAAATAAACAGAGTAAAAATAGAAATCCCGGCAAGGGAACATCAATTAAACAATTAAATCCCGGCAAGGGAACATCAATTAAACAATTAAATCCCGACAAGAGAAAATCAATTAAACAATTAAATCCCGGCAAGGGAACTATACAACGATGACCCGACAAGGGTACATTTCAATAACTCTTTCTCTTTATTTCACTTTCATTTCCATAATTTATTCTACTACTTGAGCCAATGCTCCAAAGGATGTAATTATCTCATATTCCTTCATCATTCGTTTCACAATTCGAGCCAATGCCCCAAGGATGAAATTATCTCATATCTCTTCATTATTCGTTTTACAATTTGAGCCAATGCTCCAAAGATGTAATTATCTCATATATTAATTTGAGCCAATGCTCCAAAGATGTTTAAAGATTACAATTCCCTTCACATGCCCTTTACAACATATAGAAATCATCAATTAGGCATAGAAATTACAACAAAGTCAGAATATTCACAATATAGGGACTCACGGTCATGCTAGACACCAATGTATAGATACTCGTCACCATGCCTATACATCGTATTTGACAATTAGCAAATAGCAAATAATACTCAACTCCTATTCCCTCAAGCTAAGGTTAGACCAAACACTTACCTCAGGTCCAAAGTATAGCAATCAACCCTCTAACACCGCCTTTCCTTTAGAATTTGACTCCGGAATGGTATTATCTAGACATAATCAACTCAAGTATTTCAATAAGGATTCAATGATTCAATTACATGGCCTAATTATCCATTTCCTAGCATTCTTCCAAA